>CM076569.1:494902464-494977117 GCA_034641835.2 Pinus albicaulis
GCTAAAAAGCTCAAGCTGTAGATAACTTGTGAAAACAAATAATATGAGGTGTGATGTTTAATCCTTATCGTTTTATTCACAACAACATTTCATTTTCTAACGCATGAACTTAGTCAATTACATAAACAACATTTACTCAAATAACAACATGAAAGTAGCCTTTTCTGATAGTCATGGAAATATTTTAACACAAAATACCTATAAGGATTCCAATCAATATAGTGTAATAGTAATTTCATCTTCAAGCTTTGGTTTTTGTTTAAATAAACATGATACTAAGTATTTTCAATTTCATAGTTAAAAGACAAAACAAAATTAAAAGAAACATCCAAAATACAATCAAACAATAAAGAGAGAATATCATGGAATGGAAATTGCAATTATAAAATATTTGTTTACCTATCCACCGATGTCGTGTCTGGCATTCTTAAAAAAATTTCTTGCCCAAAATAACCATGAGGTGAAATAATCACAACATTAAAAACCATAGGAATTCCTACTAAAAACATTTCCAAAGTTGATGGCTCAAGTGGCTAAGCGATCTCTAACAATGAATGAACCATATCCAAGACGTGATATGCATTGTTTCCCCATCCTTTTTCTAATCACATTTCCTGTAACCTACATCATAGTCAAGTAAAAATCAAACAAAGACATTGACATTTGTTTTTATCTTTTATATCTATAAAATTTGAATCTGATTTGTTTCTGTTACAACTTTGTTGAGACCACCTACTCTACAGTGAAAAATACAAAAGGAGTCATTAATTAGTTATACCTACCCATGGTCACTTTTAGGCATGATAGAAGAATAGGTTGAGCCATTAATTAGAATTGCAAAAATATTGAGGAAAGACAATTCATTATCTAGTTAAACAATTGCACATTGAACCCTATATGGATGAGTAGCCCTAAATAAAGCCAGTTTTCTCTATCATATGCATTGGAAAGAAAAAATCACTAACATTGCTTGTAATTTTTTGGTTTGATGTTATAAATTCCTTCTTGGGCTACTCCTATTCCATAATGATTTGTTTCCCAGTAAGGATGAAAATTTGTTCTAATGACACAGAATCAGCTCAGTGGATTTTGACCCTACATGCACTAATTTTTGAAATGATTTTGTAGATGCAATTACATAGTGATATGGGTCTGAAATCATCTCATTATTGTCTAATTTTAAGGATTAAAGCTTGAAATGTTAAATTGAAAGCTCCCAAATCCTGCATGTGTATTTTAATTTGTCAGCAATTCTTAGTTGCTCTGTTTGAAAGAGGTCATAGAACCCTAGAATAATTATATTGTCCTGTGAAGTGGCTGAGGGTTCTTATACTTTTGGAAACAGTGCAAATTTTTTTGTAATTCTTCCTTTGATATTTGATCCATCAATGCCTCATTACCCACCTCACCCACAAAACTAGGAAATATGAAATCATCTTTAAGAATATTTCTTAAATTTATTCTATCATCCTCTTTATAAATTCCCTCAAAATGGTTTGTTGATGAGAAAATTTCTCCTCGAGATGACACACATTCTCATGAGGAAACGTTCGTTGATAAACACCATCTTGAGGAAAATTTTCATTATAATTATGAGATGTTGAAGAGAGAAAATATTGGATATTTAGTAAAGGCTGTGCACAAATGTTAGTGATTTGGTACAAGGAAAGACATGGGAAGTAAGAGAATTGTGGAGATTCCCTACAACTCTTTTCCCAAATGTGACATGTGAGGACATATTCTTATTAAAAAACTATATTTGAGAACGTGAACCATTTTGAAGGCAAGACTATTTTGGATGTAGGCGCAAGGTTTGACGCAAGCTCCTGCACCTGACCCAAGAGTCCACCTACTTACCTACGACTATGATCTATTCACTTCCATATATTGGTACCTCGAGAGTGGCCTCCCTATGCATGTAGTTCTTGCACAAAATCTTGATGCACTTCCTCTATTTTCTTGGGGCCCTCAACTTTCCACCTTTGTTGCCATCCATTCCTCCTCAAATCAATCAAATCCTTCAACAGGAACCTCAACCTAGAGGGAATGCCTTGGGTATTGGAAATTTTTGTCATCCTATCAAAATAAGCATCAATATTTTCCTTTGCCTTTGAATGGTCAATCATATGACCAATAGTGCTCATCAATTTGCACAAAGATTCAATATTTTCGTCCTTTGCATGTTGAAATTCACCAATTAATTTCTTGATGAATGCATGCATAATTCTTTCGATCAACATACTTTATTTATAAAGCTCACCAATAAACCTTATATTTCCTAGCATTCGTCGCTGTGCTACAACCTTCTTCTCCCGTATTTCTTCTACTGAAAGGATTTTTTGACCATCATCTTCTTCTTTCTTAGCCTATGCCTCTTCTCTTTCATATTTTTCAAATTCTTCTTGAAATTTGTTCAAAAGAACTCGCTTGAAAACAACCTTCTCATTATCTTCATAAAATTCTGATAATCCTGCAGCAAGCTAAAAACAGAATTTTGCATACATTTCACAAAAAGTCAGCTCCATCAAGGATTTTTCAAATATTTGAGATATTATACCATGAAGACATGATGCAGAGTCAATTTTCACTTCTTTGACCTATTCAAAAAGTTTTTCAAAGTTTTGGGGCATTAATTTATTAAGGATGGAATTAATTTGTCATATTTTCAACTAATCCTCATCAAAAACCTTGCCCACTTCATATCGGTTCTATGATTTATGAATTGTGGGTAGAGAAGGCTGTGGAGGAGGAATCAAACCCTTTTAAAAACCAAAAGCATGCTGCCACCTATCAGCATCAGAATTATTTCTCGCTAGTCCAACTTGTGGAAATGGTGCTTGCACATAAGGCCCTCCAGGAAGGATGCCATTCATACTCATTTGTGTTGCACAAGTATTTCTTGCAAAGCCAATATTATAACTTTGGCCTAGTCGAAACATAGAAGAGGAACCACTTAGACCTGCATCCCTCTACATATCATAGCCAACAACAAAATCATCCACCGGCTTGTCCCATCTATCATCATCCAAATTGGCCATATTTCTCCCACGACATTCAAGTAGATAATTCCCACTCGACTGACTTTCAAGACCTCTTGCAGTGCTTGCTAATGCATCAGCCTCTCTACATGAATTGCAAGTGCTTGGGAATTTCCAAGTAATTCAACAGTGTTTGGAAAAATTTCAAAATGATTTGGTAGATCTTTGCACTGATCCTTGATTGTCAAAAAAAATCACTGGAGTACTTTCTGTCTCCTGAACATTTAGCAACTAAAATAGCTACTTGACTCATAGGAGTTGAAAGCTCAACTACATCTTCCCTGTCATCCACTTCTTTTAGGACTTGCTTCTCAGGCTCTTTTGAAGAAGTCTTACTCTTGACAACATTGTTTACTACTTTGGATGGTTTTGGAAGGTTCACATCTTCCTCCTCCTCTTGAACCTTATAAGCATTATATAAATCACTAGTGGAGCTGCAGCATTTCTCTTACTGAAAAAAATATTCTTTTTCTTCTTCTTGTTGACAACTACCTTGGCATCATCACCAATATTTGAAACATTATTCTTCACAGAAACATTGGAAGAAATTTTATTCTCCTTTTATGAAACTGCTACCCAAAATGCTGAAACTTTTGGTCCCTCTAAGTTGGTTCTTATGTCAGAGAAACCTCCAAAAAGTGCACCAACTAGAAAAAATGTCCATTGCTACAGTACCGAAACAAAGGAGGTGGTGATTTCTTGCCCAAATCATATTATGATCTTCTAATCGTGGGCCTATCCATACACTCAAACATGAGATCCACATCAGGTACCAAACCAAGATACTGTTCCAGGAGCTACAACAGTCCCCAAATTGTAAACATCATTATAGAGGGTCAAGGAAGCCCATCCTTACTTGAAAGGAGGCTAACCATATTAGATGGTTTGTAGGATATCTAACTTAAAATCAAGGAGAGTACAAAAGTGTTCAACCAAATTTTCATGTCCCTGCAACAACATGTTGTAAATATCCCAAGTAGTAATCGAACTTCGTAGTGCCAAAATTCCTTCTATGTCAGCTAGAGGAACCAACCCTATTACTTTAGCATCAATGCTAGCAAACTTCTCTTTCATCCAACAATATCTACTTAAAGTAGAGATGATGTTGGAAATCAGCCTTTTAATGCAATATCTCAAATTGCATAAGCATTTTTTAGGCATGCTGCTCAGATGAGTAGTTATAACTTATAAAGGGTCTAGACATGAATTTTGGTGCATTTTCATGTGTTATTTTGAAATAAATTTACAGTCAGAATTAAAGCTCTCCCACCTGCTTATCTTGGATCTTACTAATGAGACCCTTTCCAAACTGATTCATGAAATCTACAAGTGGTAAGTGAGCACTATTATAGACAGTTTTAGATATTTCTAAAGCATATCAGGACAAGAATTTCTTGTTATATTTGAGAGTAACTATTGGTGTTCATTCAACACATGACACAGAGGTAGTTGGAGATGATCAAGATAACGATGTTGCAGTGCTATGGATGAATGCGCCAAAAGATAAATTAATACCCATGGCGGTTGAAATTTCTGCAAATATTTTTGTAGGAAAAAAAGTGTATGCAATTGGGAATCCATTTGGTTTGGATCACACCTTGATGATTGTTATCATTAGTGGGCTTTCCAGGTAGATAATTCTAGGTCCAAAGCAAGGGCAAACGAACTCTGAATGAAAGAATGAACAATCACTCAAAAGACGCAGAAAAACAACCAAAGACTGTTAAGAGAGCGTGGAGAATCAATCAACAAGTTGACAGGACAACCAAGACACCAAGACTCCCAAGGAGGGCTCGATTCACTATGCCACTAGATGCCCTAGGGCTCAAATCGTGAAATCGATAGACAAAGGCAAACAACCAAAGGATAGCGGTGAATTCCAGTCAAACAAGACTCCAATACACTCAAACAATCAAGAAATCAAGAAGAAAAGTACTGGTCAAGCTCAGAAAGCCAAAAATTGAAGAAACTCAAAAAAGTCACAGGGGTGGCGCGACTGTGGCCTTGAAACTAGCGCCAGAGGCCGAGTGGCGCGAGACAGACAAATGCAACACGCGCCAAGTGGCGCGGCTGTCAGGTAAAAACCCGCGCCAGTCGAGTTCTTCAATGAAAATTAAAAAACAAGCTAATCTGAAAAGAGACCAACACAAGCTAAGCAAACCAAGAGGCTAAAATAATGAAAGAATCCAACCCAGAAGGTTCATCAAGCAAGGAGAAACAATCAAAGCGAACCAATCATAAATGGGACAAGGAAAACCGGACGGTCCCCAGCGGAGTCGCCAATTTGTTGAGGAGGTAAATCCCCTCTGCGGACAGAGGCGATCCCTACTAGCCCAGCAGGGGTCTAGCAACAAACAAACAATGCTATGGCGCAAGCTCCTAGTTACGAAATGAAAGACTTGGGATAAGAGCCTACCTGGATTCCAACGCTAGATCTGAAGAAGAAGATGCCCCCGTCCTTCAGCCCTGGCAGATCACAATCCTTCCACGATCTCCGTGGACGAACACACCACACACGGAAGAAGTGACAGAATCGCCATGAACCGACGTACGTGACAGTATCGGTCAGAAAAGATATTACTCGCATTAACATGATAGAAAAAAGAGTGGAACCATAATCATAGTCATCTATTAAAGTGATAAACGAATAGAAGTTACAACCAAGTTCTGACGTCGCAGCTTCCTTCGAACGGGTCTCCGGTTGTCCACATCTCGCAAAGCTCGCCAAGGAAAGGGAAACCTCTCCAGAGTCTCGTAACAATGGTCTCCTCGCTTGAATGGGCCTTAAGGGAAAGAAGGGATTCTTTACAACACAAAGGCGCTTGGGAATAGGGAGATGCAAAGCTTTAGCACTTCAAGACTAGCTTGCCATGGATCTGAGCAAGCTTTTATAGATGGGGAAGGAGGGAGTTGGGATCCCTATTATTATGGGATTGGCCCTATCAACAAGGAAGGTTCCATAGAAGGTGGCAAAACTACTTCCCTTCCATGGAACTCCCGTAGCCAAACCTCCCAACTCAAGATAGGTAGTGGTTGTGAGTTTGTTTGAACTCAACTTCCGCCATCCATATATAAAAAACAGTCCCTAAAATGGGTGGCGCGATTGCTGCTCTATGACAGAGCGCCAAGTGGCGCGACCTCTTTACAGGATTTCCCTGAGTGGCGCGAGTACTGAACTGTCTACCCGCGCCAATGCAAAAAGAGCTGTTTTTCATGGATTTTGCAAGGAGATGTCTCAAGGGGAAATGAAGCTCATACTCAGAGGGATGCAATGATGATGTTTTCAGTGCATGACAGTGTTCACAGGTCACATTATGGGTCTTCCATTGTGCGGGACGGGGAATGGTAGGGACGGTGACAAATTACTGTGTAACAATTACTCTACCTATGCTAGATCAACTGTCAAGATTAAGCAGTTTGACAGGATTTCATTCTCTAATCTACAACATGAAATTTAAAATGATCAAATCAAGATTAGGCAGTCTGATTTGTCATGCATTTGCGGCATAAAAGACAAGCTGCACACAAATGTTATTTTGCACCAAAAGGAAACTAGACAAGCGGGGCTAAGATGTACAATGTGTTTTTCATCCCTCGCTTCTCTCTTTGGTTCTGTTTTAGGCATGTGGAACCAGAATCTCTCCCTAATCTAAGCTCTGTGATAAGTCAATCTTACACAATGTTGACTATCTTTGCACTCACTAACTTATCAACAAATAAATTTAAACATGCTCAGCTATGATTAGGCTAGATAGCTGAACAAGACATTGAAGTACTAGTAGCGGCATTTAGGATTTCTCGCTTTCTGAAAGACTATTTTTTGGAACATGGGGCCTTTGTTCTGTCTTCACTTGCCCTCTTTTCTGTTTTTTACTTTTTTTGACTTTTCTATCTTTTACTGTTTTTGACTTCTCTATTTTTCAATATTTTCAGACAATGGTATGTACAATGAATGAAAGTGTTTCGAACTTAGAAATGGAGCTCCTAACAAAAATAATGCTTTAATGTCCTGCCATTCACAGGACCCCCAAAAATTTCAATCCCATCAGGTTCTTGCAAGAAGAAAGCATTGTTTCCACTGACTGAGCTGATGATGTAAGGCCCTTTCCATAAATTTTCAAACTTGCCATGTTTACCTTTGTCTTATCTTCTAGAATCCCATTTTAAAACTTTATCTCCAATTTGAAAATCATTTTCCTTAGTTCTTCTGTGAAAAATCTGTTTTATTTTATCTTGTGCTAGCTGAGCCCTTTGGTAAACTTCTTCTCTGGTTTGTTGTAAATGGATAGTCTGATTTACCCTCCTTTGCATGTCATTTTCTTCTATTTGGACTTCTTGTAATAGTTTCATTACCGGAACCCCTAAAGATGTTGGGAAAATGGCATCCATATCGTAAACTAGCTGGTAAGGGGACATACCTATGGATTTCTTGGTGGTTAATCTATCAGCCCATAAGGCGTGTACTAGTTTCCCATGCCATGCTTTTTGATTTTGTTCAAGAAGTTTTTTGATAATGTTGACTAGGCTTTTGTTAGAAGACTCAGCTAAACCATTACCTTGAGGGTAATAGGCTGTGGAATGTCCTAACGAAATATGATACTTGTGACAGAATTCTATCATTTTCTTGGAGGAGAAGGCAGCGGCGTTATCTGTAATGATCTTCCTGGGACAACCAAATCTGGATAGGATATTGGTTTCTAGGAATGTGATGATGACTGAATCAGTATCATTCCGGGAAGGTATGGCTTCTATCCATTTGGTAAAGTAATCAGTGGCCGTGAGAATCCATTTATGTTGAGCGGATGAGGAGGGGTGAATTTCTCCAATGAAATCTAAACCCCATTGCTGGAAGGGTCCTTCAACTATAATGGGATGTAAGGGCAAAGGTAAAAGCTTTTTCTTGCCATCAAAAATTTGACATTTATGGCATGTCATAACTAGTTTGTGAGTATCGGGGAATAAGGTAGGCCAATAATAACCGGCTCTAAGGATTTTTTTTGCAGTGGTTTTCCAGTAGAGATGGCCCCCACATTCCCCTTCGTGCATTTCGTGCATAATTTTCTCTGCATCAGACTCAAGCAAACATTTAAGCAGCATACCAGTGGGATTTTTCCAATACAGAAAACCATCTAAAATGCAAAACTTTAAAGATTTTTGTTTAAGGAATCTTGCTTTTGTTTTTGATAAAGTCGGAGGAGCATTCAGATAAGTTAATACATAAAGAATATATGCATACCAAGGTGAATCCAAAAATGTCTGATCGATAGGGGGGAGTGTGCACTTTTCCTGTTCTTCTAAGGCATCAACAAAATTTATATCTAAGGCTTGGAGGTTGGTTTCAGCCATTAGTCTTGCAAGTCCTTGTCCTTTAACCAGTTTGGTAGGCCGGATTTCTAAGTCATATTCTAGGATGATAGCGATCCATTTTCCCCTTTTACCATCGGGATCTTGGTTCAGAATGTCCTTGACGACAGTATTAGGGACAAAAGCTATGATATGAGAATGCAAAATGTAAACTCGGAAATCTTTTAGTGCTTTTACCAATGCGAATGCCTGTTTTTCCATGATGTTATATTTCAAAGGAGCATCTCTCAGGGATTTGCTAAAAAAGGCATTGGGTTGCTCTTGCCCAGCTGCATTTTTTTGCAACAACACCGCGGCTATTGTATGTTCTGAGGCAAATGAAAAAATGTAAAAATCTTTGGTGAAGTCAGGGCTTATCAATACTGGTGTTTCAGTTAAGACCCTTTTAATCAGTTCAAATTTTTTTTTGGCTTCTATGGTCCATTTAACTCCGACCTCCTTTTTTAACATATTTGTGATATCTTTCAGGAGTTCAGCAAGGTTTGGGATGAATCTTCTTAAGAAATTTATCTTTCCGATAAAAGACTGTAACTCCTTTATGTTTCTGGGGTGACTTATCTGTAAGATACCTTCGATTCTCTGGGGTTCTATTTTAATTCCTTCTTCCGAAATAATGTGACCTAGGAGTTTTCCTTCCTCTAGACCGAAAAGTGTTTCTTGGGGTTTAGGGATAAACCATATTTTCTGCATTTGTTGAAAACTTTTCTTAAGTGTGCTAGGTGTTCTTCATCCGATTTAGAATATACTGTTATATCGTCAAGATATATGACTATGAAAACACCTATGTCTTCTGAGAAGGCTATGTCCATGGCTCTTTGAAATGTGGCGCCAGCATTCATCAGTCCAAAAGGCATTTTAACGTACATAAAAGTGCCCCAAGGGGTGGTGAAAGATGTCTTATGTTGATCAGTAGGATAAACCAACACTTGGTTATAACCAGAAAAACCATCAAGTAATGAGATTCTTTTAGCGCCTACTACCTTCTGAAGTATGTGATCCATTTTGGGCAGAGGATAGTTATCTTTCAGACATGCCCTATTCAGGTTTCGGAAATCTATACAGAGTTTGATTTCACCCGTCTTTTTCCTAACCGACACTAAATTTGAGACCCACTCAGAGTATCGGAGAGACACTATTATCCCGGCATCATACATCTTTTTAATTTCCTTCTCAACCAACGGTAGTAATACTGGGTTTATCCTTCTTAACTTCTGTTTAAAAGGCTTTTGGTTTTCTTTGAGGGGAATTTTATGTTGGATGATGCTGGTGTCATATGATTTCAAATCTTGGTACCCCCATGCAAACACATCTTTAAATTCTTTGAATAAATTGACGTATTTTTGCTTTATGTGAGGTGAGAGGGTTTTGGATATTTTAATGTTTTTTGGCTCTTCTGGGCTTCCTATGTTGTATTCCTCTATGTCACCCTCTGTGGATTCCATTTTAGGTTTTTTGGCCACATCATTAAAGTCAAACAATTCTTCTAAAGGTGCGAGCCCTCTGGGTATGGTGTCATTTTCGCAGTGTAAGACTTCGAGTTCTCTTTGGTCAATGTCCTCTTCTATCTCCCTGTCATATGGATGGTCTACCAGGTTTAGATTGGTCCATAAAGGTGGATTTAGTTCTTGGTCTTGACTTTGGCTGGGTTTCCTTTCTTCGTCTCCTGAGTCTGTTTTGGTTATTTCAAACTCATTCCTAGATTGTAGGAAGTCATCAATTTGATCATCATCTTGAAATATTTGCCAATGGTCAAGATTATTTGGTACTGTAGGGCGATGTTTGACCTGAGTACTATATTGTTTACTTAGGCATGGAATTTGGCCATTACTCACAGCAAAGGTGAGTTCATTTGCTAGGTTGTTTTGAATCCTAGGGATATAGGTGAGTTCATATTTCTTAAAAGTTTTAAGGATATCCAAGGCTGCATTCCTATATTCTCTTAGTCTTGGATTCTTTGCCGAATATTCACCTTTGATTTGCCTGATTACAAGCTCTGAGTCTCCTTGGGCTGATACTCTCTTGGCGCCTAAGTCCTTGAGTAAGTGTAGACCAATGAGAAGGGCTTCATATTCCGCAATGTTATTGGTACATTGGAATTCCAATCTAAAAGAATGACCTTCTTTAGTATTGTGTATCCAGATGCCCGCCCCTGAACCTGTTTTTCCACAAGAATCGTCAAAGCTTATACTCCAAAGAGTTTCTTTTTCATACATGATACTAAGCTGTTTTTCAGGTTTCTTGGGACTTTGGTCATCAATTTCTTCATTCAGCAATGGTTTGGATAAGTCTTCATTTTCCTTTATCTGTTTACTTATATCACCTTCATTGTATAAGATAAAAGAATCTAAATTGGAATGAATGGAATAGATGGGGGTATTGTTTGGCTTATCTCTGTTGCTAACCATGTATTTCATGCGAGTCTCTTGGTATAACCTCCTTGTTTGGTTGAAAACTGGGATAGTAGCGAATGACATATCCATTTGAAGGCTACCTTGTATTTTGGCAGCCCATGCTCTTGATAGTAACATTCCATACTTTGGTGTGATATCGGCCACTACTACGTCCATGACTAAGTTTTTGGCTGGTAGTTGTGTTAGGGAAAAATCTAGATTCTCTATCAGACCTAAACATTTGACCTGGCTCGAGTCGAAAGAATACAGGTTTTTGTAAGGTTGAGTCACTTCCAGTCCTAGGTTTTCCATGACTGCTTTAGGCATGAGGTTATGGGAAGCACCAGAATCTAACATGGCATTATGTAATATTTTGTCCCGTATGTTTAAGCTTACATAGAAAGGAGAAATAGATTCTTCTTGGTATTCACCTTCTACTTTAGGGCCAAATAAAAGCTCGGGTTTGTCGTCAGTGAGATTCAAGGTATCTGCTTTGCTCTCTAGGTCAAAGACTTTGAAGATTTGAGATCTATACCTATCTACAGTTATTAGCTCTGTGAGGGGTATGGTAATTTTTATTTTGGAAATTTCCCCTTCGAAGCTAAAAGGAGTAGGTAGTTTGGGCAGATTTGTTTCAGCTTTTTAAGACATAAATTTTTCTATGTTCTTAATTTGTTGGCTTTGTTTCGGGATTTTGTTTGCCATAGTTGTTTCGGTGACTTTTGTAGAAGTACCAGGAGTATCTGAGAGAGGACTAGTTTTGGTAACTTTAGCTTTGCTTTGGTCAGTCTTCTCAACCTTGATTTTGTCACTGCTTGATGCTTTCTTGAGGATGGTATTAGGGACTTTAGCAGTGTCTGAGTTACCTTTCTTGGAATTTTCTTGGTTTCTTTTGCTTCTAAGGTCATATTGCCTGTGGGCTTCTATAATGGCATTCTGAAAATCTATGGCAGGGTCGTTAAGATCTTCATAGTTGGTCTCATCCTGATTAGGAGAAAAGAACACTTGTTCTTCTTCTGTGAGGTACACCTCACTCTCATTATCAGATCCTATGAGGTTTAAATGATGTTCATCAAGAGGTTCTGTATCCCTGTCATCCTCTTCCACATAGTTTTCATTGAAAGGTGGCCTAATCTGTTGGTCATTTTCTCTTGGTCTGTTTTGGGGTTGTTCCCTCCTAAAGTTTTGGTTCCGGTTTCTGTTTGGAGGGTTTGGCTGGTTGTCCCTAACAGGAGCCTTTTCATTTATCCTTTCCCACATTTTGGCCATGGTTTTGACTAATTCATCTATTCTGGGATCTAGGGAAGGTGATGAAGTGGAGACCTCATCTTTGTATGTGACCTTTCTTTCTGATCTAGTCCTGGCCCTTTTTTCTGCTAAGTTGGCATCTGCTTTTATGGCTATTTGTTGCATTTCCTCTATGGTAGGGGGATCCTTGTCTCTCAGATGATATTTCATGTCTGGATCGAAACTCTCGGGGAATTTTTCCAAGGCTAAACCAAGTGGTGGTTTGAAATGAGGTGGGAGGGAGTTATATACACTGTTGAATCTAGTGTAGTAAGCTTGGACACTTTCCCCATTTTCCCGTTTTAGGTTGTTATATTCTGACAGGATTTGAATGGGGTTTCTTCGGATTTCCCACCTATTTCTGAAGACTTGATGCAGTTCGGGGATATCATGGATGTTGTTTGGAGTCAAGATTTTGAACCATGCTTTGGGTTCACCACCAAGACTTTGGGCAAATATTCTCATTCTGACAGTCTCGTCTTGTACCTCCAGGTATTCATAAGCATCAGTCATCCTACTTATATGCTGTTGAGGTGTGGTGGTGTCTTCTCCAGTAAAGTGTGGGATTTTGTCTTGATATTTATTTGGGAGAGGAGCCAAAGGCGGTGGCAACACCAAAGGTGCGTACCAGGCTGCCATGACGGGAGCTAATGGATGATGTACAAGATGAGGACTAGTAGGCTGAGATGAGGTGGTTTGAACAGTGGCGATTTGACCAGGTGTGGCGGATGAACTTGGACTAGTGATCTGGTTTTGAGCAGATCTGGGATGATAAGAGCCAAATTGATAGAGAAGCTGGAAGTCAGGAGGAGTGGTAGGTGAAGCTTCTCTACTAGGACTCTGTGGTGGGTCTAGGGGTTCAAGATCGTCAAAGTTTATCTTACTATATGATTTTCTTTTGAGAAGAGTTTTTGATGACTCTAATTCAAAAGGTGAATCTGGTATGATAGTGAGATGTTTAGGTGCAGATCTTGTTTTACGGATGGATCTACCAGTAGCTAGATGGTCAGTTTCGGAAGCTTGCCACAGAATCTTCTCTGGGTCATCTACTATGATAGGGGGATTTGGGTCGGGATGGGATCTGGTGTTGATTCTTCGTGAAGCCAGATTTTGGATCTAGAGTTTAGAGAGAATGGTATTGGTGAATGTTCTGGATGAGTGGTCTCTTTAAAGTTATACTAAGGTGAAGGATGGTCAAAATAAAAGGGATGAAGTAGTGGAGTCGCCAGGTGGAACTGGGTTGTTTTTGTGAAGATAGCTATGGTCCACCACCAGTAACTAATCTAGAAATGTTTTTGGATTTTCTGAGTTTATGTGCAGCCTATGGTTTGTTAAAGTATCCTAGACTTGTTCCAACACTTTGCTAGGGTGATGAGAGCAAAAAGAGTTTACTCTAAATGGGTCTATGGGCTGCTTGCTTGTTTAAGTATCTAAAGGACCAAAGAGTCTACAAGAGTTTTCTAGACTATCATGTACTCAGTGTCCCACCATCTCCCGCTATGTTAGTGAGCGATGGGATAGGTCTATCGGATAGTAACCTAGAGTTTGGTAAAATAGTAAGGCCTACTAGAGGTTAGTGGAGTCGCCAGGTGGAATGTCAGTTGTTTTGAGGTATACTTGTATGGTCCACCACCAGTACTGTCAAAAGCCAATCTAAGGGAGTGTTTTGGGGTTTTTTGAGTTTTATGTGTCTACAAGGTTTGGAAGAGTTTTCTATAACTAACTCATCATTTTTCTAAGATGGTGAAAGAGCTATTTTCTACTCTTCAGACAATATCTAAGTTTACTAAGCTTGATTGAGACTTCAGGAGTTACTAAGGTGTACTTAGATTGTCACTAACTCGGAAGGTCCTACTGTGAGTGTCACTATGTTAGTGAGCAGTGGGATAAGTCAATCAACTAGTAATCTCAAAAAGTCTTTAAAGATGAGGGAAACTAAGTTTTTTTAATCACTCAGGGTCCCACCGTGATCGCCATTATGTTAGGGTCCCGTGATTTGGCCGATTGGCGAGCCAAATGACGATGTAACATCAAACCAAGCTTTGGAGCCCAAGGACCTAGCCTTCCTGGACTCAGAGAGGGCTCTCTCTATATGTGTAAAGATATCGGTGTGTTTGCTTATGGTGTTCTGATATTAGGCTAGTTATGAAGTGAGTTTTTTGATTTTTGGTTTTTTAAGTTTGTGAGGGATAAAACTGATCAAAGATATAAAAATGGATAACAAGAAGTCAGATCAATTAGGCTATGGGGTCAAACAGGTCAAGGAAGCTATGAGATGATGATGTAAGGCTGCTGTAGGGCCGATTTGATTCAAGGTAGAAAGGACCTTTGGGAAAAATGGAGTAAATGGACATCAAGTTTGTGAAAGACGAGGGATTTCAAGTGTAACTAGTTGATAGCAGACATAAACATGTTATAGCAAGCCATTAAATCATGCTAAATGTAACTATAAGCTAATTAATACGTAGAAATCAAACATTCCAGCCATACATAGAAGTATAAGACCCTCTAACTTTGGGAAATGGCTATCAGACTTTGGGGAAAACACATAAGACAGACTAACAACTCATAAAACTATGTCGGAATGCCTAAACACAGTCTTTAAGTTATTGGGCACTTGGACAAACAAGCTTTCATAGTTTTAGGCAAAGGGCTAGATCGGGACTAGGCCTCCTTGGTTCAACAAGATGATAAGCTAATCAGTCAAAGAGATAGTTTTATGGACAGAACTATGGAAAATCATAGGTAGGTAGGGCACACCATACATCCTACTCAACATACATAGAACTTATGAATAAAACTAGCAACAATACCTTAAGTTACTAAAGAGCAGTTAAGAATTCTTTAGTATAACTAAGGAAGAAGAAAACATAAAGCTATGAAGATTCAGGAATTTTGAGGTGCCTCCATGGGCATATCTCAAAATTAATCTCTACTGCTCTATAGCAGCAAGAAGCATGTATCATGAATGAAAACTAGAAGACAACAACAAAGCAGGAAACACTATACCATTCTACCATGTCATGGAATCCATCACCAATCCTTCATCATTCATCAAAAGCATCCAAGAGGCAGTCCAAAAATCATAACACAAGTATGTTCTTAAAAGCTCATATGACCAATATATTGATTCTTCTCTCAAGTTCAGCCCTGTTTTACAATGAAGCCTTGTGGAATAAATAGGCTCAAGTGAGGAAAACCTCATGATGCAACTAGCTATCCCATTGGCCTAATCAAAATATCTAATATTGTCCTTGAGACTTTGCAAAGCCCAAGGCACAAAATATCCCATAAAATATCTAAAAAAATGCTAAAAACGGAAATTATATTGACTTTACATCATTTCCCAAGTGTAAAAATAGCTAAACGCACATTTGGGAAAAGCAGATTTTTGAGGTTCAAAAATTACAAAAATACTTCATATTTATATCTGAAAAAGGTCCCTTGACTTGCTGGAGGCAATTCGCAGCCTTCCCGATGTCAAAACGAGGCTCATGATAGCTCGTTGGAAAGCTCTCTGTGTCTAATTTCTGGTGCAACTGAAATCATCTCAATCTGATGCCTGGAAGTCCTCCAAATCTGTACCTGTGTGTAAAAAACCAGGAAATAGCAGACTGCTGATATGGCGGGTAGAATGTGAAAAAAGTGAGCATTTTTCGCCAATTTGAGGGGGCGAATGATCTCCAAATGCTCTGAAAATCACTGGGGACCTGCTCATAGAATTATGGCATCAACTGGTATCATCCTTCTCCCTTGAAAAATCCTCAAACTGAAATGGTGAATTTATGAGTTTTCGACCAAAAACCCAAAAAATGCCAAAAAACAAAAAGTTGTCGAAATAGGCCCAAAATTGGCACACATGACCCTCGACGGTCCATAGCAACATGCTCTGAAGCTGAGGCCAAAATATCAAGGGCTGATATGCTTTTCTCCTCATTTCGTGCCGGCGTTTCCCCTTTGCCTTCTTCAATTTCTCTTGGGCTGCTTTTAGTTTGCGCCGGGCAAACTGATTCAACTTTTGAAAGTGATGTGTCCTCTTCCTTTGCAGCTCTAGATCTTTGTTCGCCCTTTCAAGTTTCATCTCCAAGTGTTTGTTGGCTCTTTCAAGCCATGCCTCTTTGTTTTCTTCAATTTCCTGCTCAAGGAGTGCAGTGAGAGGAAAAGCTTGGAGATGGGCTTGTTCTTCTTCTTTCTTCTTTTCCAAGGCTCTTTTAAGCCCCATGGTCCTAGGCCTCTTCCGCCTAAGCTGGTCTTCCTCTTCTTCCTCATCAAACTCACCAATGAGTTCTTCTATCCTTGCTTGCGCCTTAGCTGCCTCATTCTTATATTTGATCGCCCGTGCTTCATGAACAGCTGTGTGAACATTCATCTGTTTGTTTTGAATCTCCAAGAAGTGGTTGAAGTTCCTTGCCCTTTGAAGATCCTCCTCTAATGCCTCAATTTGCCCTTCTTTATGAATTAGGAGGTTTTCAAGAAGGCGGGCCTCATTATCACTGTCATCGCTTTGGATATGGATGACAGTTAATGCACCTCCATGCTTTGTACTTTCTCCAACTTTACTTTTTCCTTTGAAGGCCAATCTTGCGCTTTTCCTCCTTGGCATTCTAGTAGGTGTCCTTTTGGGAAATTTCCTTTTGCTAGGAACAACCTTGGTCACTATTAGAGTGGCAGCCTTAGACCCTCTCTTCCTTGTTGTGCTGAGTTTTGTTCTTTTGGGAGGAGGAGACATAACTGATTTACCCTTGACATCTTCTTGATTTTGCTGTTCTTCTTGAGGTTGCTGGATGTCTTCTTCTGGCTGTTCACTTTGCTGCCCCTGTTTGCCAACCTCAATTTGTTGTTCTGCTTCAATGCCTTGTTCAAATTGTGGCTCAAGATGTGGCTCAATTTCCTGCCCAACTTGTTGTTCTTTCTCTTGTCCCTATTGTTGTTCCTCATTTTGTACCTGCTGTTGTTCATCATTTTCTGTTTGCTGCTGTCCTTCATCTTGTATTTGTTGCTGTTCATCCCTTTCCTCTTCCTGCTGTTCACTCCCCTCTCCTGCTTCCTATTGACTTGGCTATCCTGTAGTCATTTTGAGCCTTCTAGGGGTAGGCCTACTGGACAAAGGTACCGGGCGATGGACAGGCTGAGTGGGAGACACATGGATAGGAGGAACAGTAGAGAAATCTGGATGGCTGATGAATAAATCCCATGGAACCTCTTTCTTCTCTAGCTGGTGTAGGAAGATAATCTTGATCAAAGAATGATGAAAAAGGGAAGGGATTTGCAGAGGTGGGGCCTTCTTCTGGACAGTAGATGCCATTTTCTCTATGCTCTTGAACAAAAAGTAAGGGAGGTTTAGTTTCCTGCTTCTAGTAAAATGCATCAATAATCGGACATGGTAGGCATAAACTCGATCAAACCTCCCTTCACAAGTGAAATATTTCATTATGACTTTCATAAGAGGAGCATAGCTGTCAAGGAGATATGAAAAAGGGAAAATAGCAATGAGAGCATCTCTATGCTCAGGCTTGATGAAAGGTTTGTAATCTTCTAAGTCAAGATGAGCCTGTTTGAACCATTTTTCGCCATGATATGGAATCTTGGTGGCCTTGGACGCATACCTTGGAGAAATCTTGAAATCAAGACCTGCCACTTGGAAATGTTTTTCTTTGAATCTCAGGGCGCACAAGTGTGTTAATGGCGAAAAACTCTTGACTTCTTGTATTTTCTGGCAAAACTCTAGGCACCCTACTTCATGGAAGTTGAAAAGGACAGATGGATTAGCATTAACCTCTTCTGTAGAGATTGGCTCATATCTTTTATGCGGACCGCTCCTGCTGTCTTGCCTTGGAGGCATTTTGACCTAAATATGCTTTGGAAGAAACAAACTGCCTCACTGTGTGTAAACTGCCCTGTTGGAGTCAAACTGTGTCAATTTACTGCTTTGACAGAGAAACAATGTGATTTGGATGGTTTGCAACAAGTTTCTTATAATACACAACCTCTGCTCTCTTTAGAAAATGACCTTCTATCTTGAATGTATCTCTGTCAACAGAATTTCTCAATAAGAGACCAAATAGTGGAATGAAGGACAGACTGTTAGGAGGAATTTGCTGTGAGAAGTGTCAAAATTACCTTGTCCTTGTGAGTTTTAAGAGGTCACTCAATACATCTTAATCCTTGCCCATGGTAGACTTTGCAATCATTAAAATCCTGCCTTGTCTAAGTGTGCCAACATTCAACGAACTTGCATATGTGAAATCAACCCTTAGTGCAATTAAACAGTCACTGTCACAGTCCTGAGCAAAGATGACAGAGTTTGAAAGACTCCAAGAGTTTTTTAGGCAGAAGCTATGTGAGTTTTCTCCTTTCAAAACAATCAATGGCTCTTTATAAATGTAACCCTTTGGCTTTGGCAGAAAAAGACTTTTACTCTATAAGCACATCCATTTATCAATACGAGCTGGAAAATCAAAAGGCAAACAAGTGGCAAACACAGTGAATACTGTCCTTTCTGTGAAAAGTGTGAGCAACTTTTCCCCTGTAGCTTTCAACCTATAAATTTCTGTTTGATCAAGAACCCTTTTCTCCTACTATACTTCACTGTTCTCTAGATGTATGTCATTCCACCAAACAGGATCATAAACATACAAATTTAACCTTCAGTGTGGGCCTACATTCAATCTCACTGTTTATGGAACAATGGTGACAGTATTGAAACAAGCTCTATAGTTTCAATAAGGGCTGTAGCAGCTTATTTCTTCCCCACAATCCAAACTCCTGTTTAATATGTAAACATTGTTCTTTGTCGAAAAAACCTCTGCCCTATCTGAATGTCAACTTGTGTCAAAATAAGCTTGAAGAACAAAACAGTCAAGTTTGAAAAACTCAGGAATAAACTGCTCTTTCTGTAGTTTATAGTTTTAACCTCTGTCCTTTGATTGCTTTGAAGGTGTAGGATTCCTGGTCCTTTGATTAATGAAGGTGAAACAAGCTGCTCTTAGTTTCAACACCAACTTTTTCCTGTAGGTGCCCTAAATAACACAACTAGCATCTTATCACAGTTTTATACTTCGAATCATCATACAGCCAAAACACTGTTCTTCTGAAAAGGTGACAAGGTTCGAGAGTTCTGTATGCTGTGGTATGAGGAATTTGGAGAATTTTAACACACGGTTCTTTCTATAGGCACTCTTAGCAGTGTATTTATCATTTACACACAGCTTCAACCCAGGGGTATTTCACAACAAAATATTTTGACAGATATGGAGATAAAGCAGAAGAAACGAGGACAAGCCACTCTTCTGATTTTGACCCTCACCTTGCTAGGCAGCTTCTTAAAATATATGTCAATAATCAAACTAGGTCAAACTCAGCAATTTTGTTCCAATCCTTTCATTTCACACCATAGTTTGAAAACAAGGTTTTTAAGACCTTCATGTCACTTAGCAATTTTTTGAAACCGAGGGGGAAAAACATGTGAAAATACCTCCAAACTTGATGGGAGTCTCTTGTGGAGAGCCGGAGATAGCTTTGGAAGTCTTCGGGCCTGCGCGGCACTCTTCAGGGAAAGAACGGCGCGCACAAAACAACCCGGGCGGTCTGTCGAGTCGGGGTCGGGCGCCGTGTACGGGCGCGTCGCGCTCATGTATAGGCGCGTCGCGCCTACGTTGAACGCCCGTTCAAAACTCCTTCCAGGCGCGTCACGCAGTTTGCCAGGCGCGTCACGCTGTGTTTAAACGGTGCAAACTTCTGCAATTTGACCTGAACCTCCTTGTTTCGATGCTAAGGGTAGCACAGAGCTTTGTTTGAAGTTTGAAAACGAAAAATTCACTCTTCGACTTCAATCTTATGTCATTTCAAAATCTTCAACGGTCACCTTTGTTTTAAATGTAAAATGAAATTTTTGGTTGGCTTTTGCAAGGTGTTCACAACCCCTTTTACTTTTTTCACCAATACCCCTCGGCACATTTGCAACTTGGATTCACAAGCGACCGAACTTCAAACTTTGAAAAATAACTCAATAACCTTTATATCATCTCTGTCACTGTGTTTAATGATGCTGGTGATATTTATGATGTAGAGTAACCCCTCTTTAAAACTGTCAAGAAAATGCCTGAATACTGATTTGTTTCTGACAGGGCAGGGTTTGTTTTGTCAACCTGTTTTGACAGCCTCGGTCTTTAACAGCTTCTTCAACCTTTTCTCTTTTGCAGGTGCCCACATTGCTGACATAATTTGGATTTGGTTATGGTTTTTTTTATTTAAGAAAGGCGCCCCTTTTTCAAAAGAAAAACTTCCCTGCTCAAAATATATCATACAATACCTCTGTCCTTTTGAATAATAAAAGGTTGTGTTTGTTTTAAACCATAATGACCATATACCAAATGATCCTTTTTTGAACATGATGAACAATAATTCAAAGGGTGATGTCTCTTGGTGATAGAACTCAAATTGCCCTCGCTTGCTGGTTTTCTTTCCATGCATTTCAAAATTTTCAAAACTCAGATCACAACTTATCCATTCATACTATCTTTCTTTGTTTTCTTGAAAAGAAGTCTTTTAGACTTCTTGGGATATGACAGTGAGGTGCTGTGTGGCCTCTTCTCCTAAGGAAACTGCCACATTTTGTATCAATGGTATGCATATTCAAATTGTCTCCTGTCCACCAGGATGTATAGTTTGAAAGAAATTTTCCTATGAGTAGGAAAACCAATACCTTTTGAATCATAAACACCATCTGTTACCTGTGTAATGACTTCTGTTTTCCTTCTTTGTCTCTTTCCACTGCACCTTTTGACCAGTCAGTTTTAACAATATTCAATGCCTTGGCCATCTGCTCATAAATCTCATAAATGGAGGATGCCTTTCACTTGGCAAAGTATTTGAAGATTGTTTGATAAGACTGCCTGACAATGGTTTTGCTAGGATTATGATGGTAAGCAACCAACTTGAAAACATTAATACCTTTACTTCTGCCTGTGATTACTACTGTGCTTCAGAAAAACCCTAGTCAGGGTATCCTTCTACTTTTCCTCTTTCTAGAGGCCCCAGAATGTCGGCCATTGCTTTGGTTATCTTATGACTGATGTGAAAAGATAGTCCTCGCTGACTGGAGATTAGCACCCTTTGAAAAACCAAACACCTTTTCTTAACATTAATGACGCAGTTTGTCGGCATCTCTTTGATTTTGGTCTTCGTAGGCAATTTTGCTTATGATCAAATTTTTTTTACTAATATAGATGTACTTTCTCTAAGTTTCACAGATGTAACAGTTGAAAACTTCAAATGACTTCCTTTACAAGACCCAAACTCTGTTTTCCCTTTAACTTGCATACTTCAGACTGTAGCCCTGCTATGATCATCACTTTCACTCAGAGGACTTAGAGTCATTGTTTCACTGTTCAGTAAAAAGCAAACCTGGACTTTTGCAATCCTTAAAGTCACTATTGGCCAGCGCCCTCTGCTTGTAGATGAAGGAGGCGCCCTAACCCTCTGCTTGTAAATGAAGGAGGTTCTTGGCCATGAAACTTTACCAGTTTGTTGTGACAGTGGTGTCTTTCTCTTACTGTGATTTTCATGCTGGAAGGAAAACTGCAAGGTATTGATGAGTGACTCTCTGTTTTGCAGATATATCTCAGGCTCATGTTACATTTAGAAGCAGTTGTTCTTCTAACTGTAGATTCAAGCATTTCCTCCTGAGATGAAGTCATATTTCCTGTCTTTGTAGAATCCATAAAACACTATAAAACACCTAATAATCATCTTGAGACTGAGGTCTATGTAGTGCTGAGACCTAGGGGTATAAGTGGCATGACTTAGAGCTGTTATCAACTTGATTTGCAGAGTGAGAGGTCAGCCATGATGGTCTGTAGCAGATGGAGGTTTTTTGGCCTTTTGATGGTTGCCAAGGGTAAAATGCCTTAAAGCGCCACTTCCTAACATAGGGGAGACTTTTGAAACAGACTTGGATTTTTCTTTTAAAGCTGATGGGCAAACTAATAGGGCTGAAGCTAGATAGGATAGTGATAATGAGGTTTTGATTTTGACATGGGTTGACTGAAAAGTTGAAGGGCGAAAAAAGTTTTAGGAGGGTTTTCTAGATGACAAATTGACATAAGGAAATCAGCTTCTAGAAAACTCAGCTATAGATATAGTCATCACTAACATGTAAAAAATACTGATGGCTAACAGGATGTATAATTCTTACCGGGTCTCTGTGGGGGTTTTGTCATAGGATTCATCTAGTTAACGTATACGCACCTTATATTGATAGGGTGAGTTTCTGGAGAAAATTGGAGGCCTGTGGTATTTTCTCATTAGGATGCTCTATCATAGTAGGGGAATTTAATTTAAATTTTAATGAGGATGAAATCTGGGGGGATAAGGGGCACCGAGACCCTCTGGCAAAATATGTTGGGGATTTGGCACGGGAAGCTAATTTGATTGATATATGTATGGAGGTAAACTTTCCTACCTAGTATAACGGGAGGAGGGGTACTGACTTCATTGGAAAACGCATTGACAGGGTATTGGTACATGCGGAACTGTTGGCTCATATGGGTAAGGTAGCTGCTTGGGTAGAGGCATTAGCGATCTCGAATCATAGACCGATAGTTATGGAATGGCAGTTCGAGAAATTTTCAAAAGGCATCCCTTTTAAGTTTAACCGAGTGTGGTTAGAAGACAAGGACTTCAATGAGATGGTCCATGGTTATATGGCATGTCATAGGAAGGTAGAAGGGATGTCTGCTATGCCCTCACAGCGTTGGATGTTGGCTTTCACATCCTTGAGAAGTAGGCCAGACTCAGGAGTTTGGAAGTGGAAAAGAGGAGGATATTGTTGATTCATGAGAAAACATGGCGACTTAAAAGTAGAGCTACCTAGCTCAGTGAAGGTGACAGAAATACCAAATATTTTCATGCAATCGCAAAAGGGCGAAAGACTAAAAATTCTATTTGGAACATTGATGTTGATGGAAAATCTTTCCATTCCACGGAGCTGATACAGGAAGAGGCTGTAAAATATTTTGGAAATATCATTAAAGCTTCGGAAGGCTACTTGCTGGAGAACCTTCTATGGGCTCTGGAGGACTACTCGATGATGTTTAGTGATGAAGAAAACTCAAAATTCACCAGGCCTATAAGCAATGATGAAGTGGAGATGGTACTAAAATCCTTTACACCGAATAAAAGTCCAGGTCTAGATGGTTTGACAGTTGATTTTTTTATTCACTTCAATGATTTATTTAATAGTGACATTGCTGAGATGGTGAAAGAGGCCCGATAACAGGAAGTGATCCACGGGGCTATAAATTCGACATTTTTTGTGCTCATTCCAAAGAATAAGGCATCGAAGTCTTTCGAGGACTACAGACCCATATCCCTTTGTAACAGTCTATATAAGATCATCTCCAAAATTATTGCTGACATAATTAAATTGGTTTTTTCGAGATACATTTCCCCTGAGCAATCTGGTTTTCTGCAAACCGCGACATTCATGATGCCATCACAACTACTCAAGAGATCATTCACACTATCCAGTCCAAGCACTTGAATGCCTCAGTTATGAAGGTAGACCTCCGGAAAGCATATTATCGTGTTGATTGGGGCTTTATGAGGTTGATCTTACACAAGATTGGTATGGATAGTGTTGCAGTCAATTGGATAATGTGTTGTGTTTATGGCTCCTCAATGGAAGTTATCATAAATAGAACAACTTCCCGTTTTTTCAAACCATGCAAGGGGCTCAGACAGGGGTGTTCTTTGTCTCCATTACTATTCATATTGGTTATGGATTCTCTGAGCATAAAGATCAAGAAAGCGATGGATGTGGGGGATTTTCGGGGCATCAAGATCACCACACAACGTGAGATATCACATAGTCTTTTTGTTGATGATATCTTGATTTTCAGGAGGCTTATCTGTAGATGTTGGGAACACCTCTTTGGTTTATTTCAACATTTCTACTTTGTTTCTGGAATGGAGGCAAAAGAGGGTAAGTCATGCTTATATCATTCAAAGGGTGTTATGGAGGTCTCTTTTTATGTTGAATCCCTCTTTAATTTAAAATCTTTACCACTTATTGTAGGTTGCACCTACCTGGGGTTTCACCTGAAGCCTTCCTGTTATGGGGTGGAGGACTGGAAATGGATACTCGAGAAATATCAAAAGAGGATTAACATATGGTATTTGTGGTGGTTATCCATAGGGGCGAGAATGATCTTAGTTCAGGCTATCCTACAACAACTATCAGTTTTCTGGGCACACCTCTTTAAGATTCCTGAGGCCATTATTGGGAAAATCAAAGCTCTTTTAGAAAATTTCATTTGGGATGGTGGAAGAAAGGATAAAAAATATCATTTGGCGGGGTGGGATATGATTGCATGCCCAAAAGAAAGGGGAGGATGAGGAATTCTTGATGTGGAGTGTTTTTTTATAGCACTTCTTATCAAATCTTTATGGAGAGTTATGCACAATCCTGGCATATGGCATGATATAATCAGATATAAGTATCTAGGAAACCAAAAATTGGAAGGTCTATTCACTGTGGGTTGGGAGAAAACTAGAATAGGATCACACATTTGGAATGGTTTCGTGAAGGTTTGGAATCTATACATTGGGTTTTTTAGAAGGAATTTTGGAAATGGATGCAAGATTCTGATTGGGCATCCTGGCATATGCGGTACCAAAGTTTTTATTGGGCATCCTGGCATCAAAGCTTTATGGAGAGTTATGCACAATCCTGGCATATGGCATGACATTATCAGATATAAGTATCTAGGAAACCAAAACTTGGAAGGTATGTTCACTGTGGGTTGGGAGAAAACCAGAAGAGGATCACACATTTGGAACAGTTTCGTGAAGGTTTGGAATCTATACATTGGGTTGTTTAGAAGGAATTTTGGAAATGGATGCAAAAATTAACCTGGATCTGTGTATGCATTTGAACAGAAAGGGGATTTTTTACTTGGCTCAGATGATTGAAAAATGGGAGGATGGGATCCCAGTATGGAAGAAGTCTGAAGAATATGATCTTTTGGAGCTACTGATAGGAGATTGGAAGTGATATCTGGGTATTTTAATGGAAGTGGGTTTTAGCCAAAACTACCATGGGGATCGAATACAATGGGGGGGGGGGGGGGTACAATGCATAAGAGACAAGTAATAAACAAAGAAATATACACTTGGTTGATGAAAAGGGAAAATAGTGATAGGAATAAGTGTTGATTTAATATTTTATGGAAGGAAAAGGTCCAATACAAAATGATCAGTCACATATGGTTGGTTTGGAAAGACAGAAATCTCACCCGGGAAAACCTCCGAAGGAAAGGTAATATTGGCCCGAGAATCTGTAGGATGTGTTTCAATGAAAATGAAGACAACACACATCTATTTTATATCTGTTTTTTCGCCAGGGAGGTACTTCTTATTATTTGTAGGCACCTAAAACTAATGACACCCCATTATAATACCACAGAAGAATGCATCAAATGGTGGTATGGCAAGGGGAAGTCTTTTAGGAGCATTCCCATTCTGTTTCACTGGTTTATTTGGGTTGGTCGCAATAGATGGATTTTTTAGGAGAGGACATGCACCCCCGACTTGGTTGCCACACAGATTATCAGAAGATGGAGAAACTCCTCTAAGTTCCAGGAGCCACCTCGTGACCTTTCAATCAAGAACAAACCTTTTGAGATATACTATCCTGTGGGGTTCTTTGACGGTGAGACACAACAATCGAGATGTGGCTGTGGTGCATGGCTCATGATTTCACCACAATGTCACTACAAAATCATCTAGTATGGAGGACAGGGCACTAATATGAGGGCAGATATCCTTGCCCTATAGGTATTGTTAGTCATCAATAATTTTTACTATCTGTAGAATCAGTTCTAGATTTCTAAAAACAAGATTCCTAAATATTGTAAGTTTTAGAAATCTCACTGCCTTCATTATCCTTCTACCAAATTTTTCACTACTTTGTTATTTTTCCATTCCATGGTTAACCTACTACTCCTAAATACCTCTCATGTGTTTGTGCCACTCATCTATATCCTATTTTCTCACCTATAACCTCAGCACTCTGTCTTGCCTTTGCCCCATCACTCCACTTCCCATCTAGGGTTACCAAACAACCTTTCCTTCCATGTTCACTAGGTTCATCAAGCATTGATGGTCTTAAAACTCTCTGTAGGATCTTTAGATAAATCAAGTACGTTGTATTTTGGATCTTCAGTACATCAATTTATCAAAAACTTTGTTTTTACACTTGAAGATCCTAAACCAGGTTTTAGTCAAAGGATCCTCCCACTAGGTCATTAGAGTTTCATAGGTTGTAGGGTCATCCTTGGTGTTTTAAGCACTGATTTTCCTGTGCTAGAAGTTGGATCAAATGTGAAAGAAGATCAACACATGGTTGTCCAAGAAATATTATAAAATCTCCTAAGAAGACCAGCTTATCAAGTTCAAGTTCTACAAAAAGGAAACTGTGCATTCTAACATTTCTGCAAGAGTGTTAAAGTGACTATCAGCAGAGAATTGGTAGGGTAAGAGGCTTGCTCCTCAATGAAAACATTCAAAGCAAAGAGAGAGGAAGCAGTTTGTGTTCAAGAAGAATTAGGGTTTCTAAGCCTGATTGGGCCAGCAGTATGCCAAGCAGGGATCCAATGCAGAAAATCACATGAAGGAGGCACACCAAGAAAACCAAACATGAAGAATTTTTTTTCAGAAATTATAGATGAAATAGGGAAAAAGGTGAGGTGAACTGGACATAAATGAATGAACTTGAAAGGGATATAGAGAACTTAGAAGAAAACACTAATAATTGTTCTCAAACATCCCAGAATCCTAGGGTTTTGGTAAGGTGATTAGAGAAGGAGAAATGGTAAGTTTGGAATCCATAATGGCAGCAAAGGGTTTCTAAAGATATCCCTGTCTGTAAAGATACCAAACTCATCCCAAGGAGTTTTTCATGCCAAAAATGGTCAAAGAGGTAAAATGAGGATGTTAAGTCCCCATGATGATAGCAGAAGGAAGATTTGAAGGGACTGCTATGTGTGACATCCTAGAGTTTGCCAAGGTGAAATGCCTCACTGTCTCAAAGAAACAAGGATGTGAAGAGTATCAGTAAGAAAGGTGAAGCCAAGGTTTTCAGTCACCTACCAAGAACAAGATACTTTGAGTTTCAAGGTAAGCACAAAAGAAATTCTGAAGATGTCACTGTGTGTAAAGATCCCAAACTTTTCCAAAGAAAGTTATGTCATGTCAAATGAACAGAAGAAGGTTTGAGCTCCATGGTGTGGGTAAAATAAGTTTTTGAAACTGATGTATGGAAGCATCCTAAAAGTTTCCAAGCTCAGGCTATCATGCCTCATCTACTAGTGATAGAGGTGAAATCACTGTTTCCAAGGCACCTGCAAATCAAAAGTAGCCGGAGGAGGTGAAAATCATTGTTTAAATCCCATGGTGTTGGAAAAATAGTGTTGTAAAGGTGTTTCCTTGTGTTTTAATCTCAAAGGTGTCAACAACAAACACATCAAACCCCCAGCATTAAAGAAGGAGTCAAACTCATCATTTAAGCAAACCTACCCACAGACAGTGTAAAAGGTCATTCAGAGAAGTTAAAGAGTTGAGTTAGACCTCATAATGGAAATGAGAGAAATGTTGAAATTGTTACTGTGTGAAAATTCCAAAAGAGAGTTGTCATGCCTAAAAATGATTAAAATAATCAAATTAAATATCATGATACAGACAGAGAAGGTTTTTTAAGCTGCTACTATGTCAAGATGAACAGGTCAAAACCTCAGAAGAAGAAAGAAAGCCACTTCAATGTTTTTCATATCACCTGCAAAATGAAAATGCTGAAAGGCATTAATAAGCAAGCAAAAGAGTCACTTAAAGATTTTCATACCACCTGTAGGAAAAAGACAAAGAAATATCAGTGAAAAAATGACAAAAGGCTAAAACATTAGAAAGAGGGTTTGTAAATATAAATTTAAATCTTTTGACTATAAAATATCATCTAACACTTCAGCAAAGTTCCTTTTGCCTTATAAAGATATTCAGGAATGCTCAAGAGAATGAAATGTCAGTTTTTTGGTCAAATTTGGGCAAGTCTACCCGGCGATGTGCGTTCAAGGTGGTGTTGCGCGTTTAGAGTCGGGCGCTGCGCCCTTGGAGGTTTTCGCCGTGCAAAATAACTCTACATTGCACGTTCATAAGTGCGCTGCGCGTTTCACCCGGCACACCTGGCGGGCCCAGAAAACTGGCAGGCGATGCGCGCCCAGCACAAAGAGACCCAACAGGCCCAGCAGACGCTGCACGCCTGGCACTGTTGCGGATTTAGCTCAACCCTACAGCGGATTCAGCTCGACCCAACAACACATTCAAGCACTGCTCATTTGGCCATGAGGGCCTCCACAACCTGCAAACCCTCAAATCCACTCAAAAACACCTCTAAGATGTCAACAAAGGTTTTCAAGCATCCTCAAGAGGTAAGTGCAGCTCAGCAAGCCCTCTCCAAATTTTTTATCATCATTTGGTCAAAGGAGTCAAGACCTAAGGAGGAAAACCTAATTTTTATACTTAAACACCACTGTTTAAAAGATACTCATTCACTTGTCTACAAGAGAAAGTAAATAACACACAAAGAGTGCCTTGTTGATCATTTTCTCATTCATCTAGGGTTTTGCCTCACCCTCATTCACTCATCCCTCATTTGTTTAAAGCTGCCTTTTTCACCATCACTCCCTTACCCTTTTCCACATCAATTTCACAAACAAAGCTAGGGTTTCAAAGCAGCAGGTGTCAAAATGTCAAGAGAAGGAGGAAATGGTAGTGAAGAAGAAATCCAAGTGCCTTGGAGGCATCAACACAGAGGTGGGAGGATTAATAGGTTTGAGCCTCAAAACACAATGAAACTTAATGCCTCTCCTATGACTGTCACATGTTTCCAAAATGTGGGGTGCTTTCATTTTTGTGAAAGAGTACAACAAGTACAAATTCATCCTGAGCTAACTAGGCTCTTCATCCTTAACCTACATGAGAAACAATTCACTCTGGCAAGGGTAAACTTTGAGTTGTCATCAAATGCCATTGCTATTGCCACTGGAATACCTAGTGTTGGTGCAAAGTGGTTCAAACAGGTTAGCTTAGACATAAGCCACTATGAGCCATTCCTCAAGCCCAGATACAAAGACTACAATAAATATATATTTCATTTTTCACATTTTCTTGAGAGTTATGCACCCATGATGAAGGTCATTATGAAATACTTCACATGTGAGGGAAGGTTTTCGAGGCTTTATTCCTACCACATAAGATTGCTCATGCACTTCACTAGGGTTAAGATGTTGCATTTGCCCTACTATCTCTATAGGAGTATTGACAAGATGTCTTATATTGTGCAAAAGAGACACCCTTCACAACAAATTCAGAGCCTCTTTCACCATTCTCTCATCAAGATGGTTGTGATGCATCAATTAGAGCAAAAGGGTATTCCATGGGAGGTTTTCATTTCCCATGAGGTCTTCACAAACCCACAACCTCATCCTCAGCAAAACATGCCTTCATTATCTCATCCCCCTGTCCTTACTCCTCCATCATCTCCTGATGAGCATGCTTCACCATCTACACATATCCCTTCACCTCAGGACAACCTTCCTTCCTCACCCTCTCCCAATACATCAGGCAATGAGGAAAGTGAAAATGAACAATAAAGTGACCTTGAAGGAGAGGGTAATGATGAAACAAGCATTGAAGAAGAAGAAAACAGTGAAGAGGCAGAAGAAAACAGTGAGGAAGAATCAAGCAGAGAAAAAGGCAGTGATGTCAGCATGGAGGATACAAATGAAGAAAATGGTAAAGATGATGATAACTCAGACGATGATGATGTTTCCAGCAGTGGTACTAAGAGCCAAAATGTGTCAGTGAGGTTTATGACAGTGATAAGGCAAATGATGCATAAACAAATGATGAAGAAAGCAATGCAGAAGAAATGGAGGTAGATGTAAATGAAGATGATGTGAATGAGGAAAGCAGTAGTGAGGAAGAAGACAGCAAGGAGGTAAGCCAAGATGTAAGTGAGCCAAATAATGGTGACAGTCATGACAGTGAAAAAAGTAAGGCTCCTAAGAGTAATGAGGAGAAAAATGAAAGTGCAAAAAATAGTGAAGGTCACAACAATGAAGCAGAGATCATGGAAGAGGATGCAGATATTAGTGTTGATAAAGGCAGTGCAGAAACAAATAATGAAGCACCTAGCAGTCAAGAAAATGAAGGTGAGGCTAATATAAATGATGCCAATATCAATGATGATGATAGCCCACAAGTCAGTGAACAAAATGAAGATGCCAAAAGCAGTGAAGAATAATAAATTGAGGTTGATATCAGTGACGCAAATATCAGTGAGGCAGACGAAAACAATGAAGATAATGACAGTGCAGAAATTGGTGATGAAGCAAAGAGCATGGAGAAAGATGAAAGCAACCATGAGAGCAGCCATGAAAGCCATAAGGATAGCAAGGATATCACTAATGATGACAGTCATGATGGCAGCCATAGTGAAGGCATTCAAATGAGAAAAATTGAAAGGCAAGGGGCTAGGCCTTCGTCATCAACAAAGAAGCTTGAAAAAGGCAAGGAAAATTTCACTGTTGGATATAAGAAAGGCAAGCATGGGGCTGGACGAAAATTTGAATTAATTGGCCTAGAGGATGAGAATGAAGAGAGGACCACTAACATACTACTCCAGAGAAAAGATGCACAGATTAGGGAGCTACAAAAAAATCTTGGCATGGAAAAGTATGTAATTAAGTATTATAAGGTTGAAAACAAGCAACTAAATAAGCAAACCTTGAAACTCAAGGAGACCAAAGACAAAGCAAACCTTGAAACTCTTGCTGGTCCTTCCATACAAGCATCCCAGACATAAAAAGCAAGGCAAATCTAAAGTTTGGGAACTTTTTGGAAATTTTGAGTTTTTGCCGATTTGAAGGGCCAAGGGCGCAGCGCCCTTGGTGCTGCGCTTTTTCTACAGGCATCATCAGGAGAAACGGTTTACATTTTTCAAATTTTCATGTCAATTACATCATGCACACCAAATTTCAAGTCATTTAGAGTTGATTTGGTCCTCTAAAAGGGTCAAAAACACCTAAAATTTCACCTTTCTGCCATGTTTTCAGGGCTGGCACTGCGCCTTTACCAGCCTTTGGAGTTTTGATTTTTGGACAGGAGAATGAAGTCCAACTGGAACATCAAAAGTATTTTTGGAAAATAGACTTGATGAGCTTTCTTAGGAGCTATCACAGAGCACGTTTTGACACTGAGAAGGCCTTCAAACTTCAGCTGCAAGGTGACCCAGTTTTCTCGTGCAGGCGTTGCGCCCTTGGACCTCGCTGATGCGTCCTTACAAAAAAGTCAAAAAAATACAATGGAAGTTATTTTGGGATTTTTGGGGAGTTTAAATGTCATTTTTCTTGCCAAATGTGGTTGAGAAGATATTTTTCATTTATTTCATTAGATATTTTGTGCCTTGGGCCTTGCAAGGTCTCTTTGGACAAAAATGATATTTAGGAGTCATTTATGATGTTTAAAACCCTATTTAGGGTTTTGGTCCTCCTTGCTTGTTAAATACAGCATTGAGGCCTCTTTTTACATGTTGATTAGACAATTATTGAGAGTAATACATAAACTTGGAGATTGAAGACAAATTGGCTCTGATTTTTGTGAATGGCTTGGATTCTTAGACATTGGAGAAGGCTTTCTTGCAGGATCCCTAAGCATTGTTAAATGGTGATGTGTTCCTATTTAGTTCATTTTTTCTTGTGTTATCATGTTTTTCATCTTTCTATTGCAGTAGGGCAGAAGTTTTAGGCTAAGAAATGTTGTTTAAAGGCACCTTAGTTCTGTTTTTCCTTCATTGCTTCTATGTTTTCTTCTGCTAGGTCAGTTTAGAGAATTCTTAGTTTCTCTCTAGACCCACTTATGCTTGTTTATCTTAGAAATGATTCAATGAAGAAAATTTCAAAGTGATTTATGGTTAGCCCTGCTCTTTGCTATTACTTAAACATTGTTTTTAAGGTCATTTTCTCTGAAGTATTTCTAATTAGGTTTAGATAATGAGGTTTATGATTTTCCATGCCCTATAGCTCATCTTAAAAATTTTCTTTGGAGGTATTAATATATTTATTGATGAAGTCCGTAGTTCCCTCTTCTTTGATCTCTGTTATATGTTTATCTTACATGTTTTCTTATCTTGAAAGTGGAATCACTAGAAGATTTACAAGTTGTTTGCCTTCTATAGTTCACTGGATCGTCGTCTTAATGCTTACATGCTATGGTTTGATCAAAAGAGTTATTGGTATGCCATGTCTTTGATTATTTCTTGATGCTTAGTAAACATAAAGGCCATTCTTGTTGATGTATTTGTTGAAGGATTCTTAACTGCCCTTCTGCACCTACTATGTTCACAATTTTTTGTTCACCTTCATTCACATAAGCCTTTAGACCTATTTGACTTTGTTATATTTTCCCTATGATACACCCTTGTCCTACTATTAAAATTTTCAAGACCTTTGTAGACTCCATATCCCAATGGTATGAACCTCTCTCACTCTACTTATTATGCTTGATAAGCCACCTACCCAACCAAACAAACAAACAAACTGTAAATCTAATAACTAGCCTAAAATGAAAACCCTTAAAATAATCAAGATCACATCCTTTACATATTTCTAGGGATAGCCCTCTCTGAGTCCAGGAAGGCTAGGTCCTAGGACTCCAAAGAATGGTTTGATGTTACCCTTGTTCATTTGGTCATTTCCAATCTGCCAAATTACGAGGACCTAAGAGGGATTACTATGGTTCACAAAGCAATTATACATTGACAGGCTGTGGGTATACGAGGACTCCAAAGTACTCATAGACCATCTCAACCACAAGATAAAGATGGCACCCGGAAACCTCGCAACATGGTTGGACATGATAAAAGATCTAAGGAACACATTCACTGTTGTCTCTTTCAACCATGTGTTTCGAGAGAAAAATCAGATGGCAAATAGGCTCTCAAAGAAAGGTCTTCATGGTGCATTAGGTGAAATGCATTACGAACTTGTAGATGGAACTGGGGTGGGGAAAAAAGGGATGATAAATATTTTTTGAACCAAATTTTATGTCATTTTTGGTTTTTTGAAGTTCTGGTATAACATTTTTATGCAGGACTAAGATACAAGATAGATTGAAACTGGTTCCTGTGGCGGACAAGGTTTTGGAAAAGGAAAATGGATGTAATTTAAATATGTATAAAGCCAATATTGCAGAAAATAGGGATATAGATATAACAAGTTCTTGTGTATAAAACTGTATGGATTAGCATCCAGAAAAATAGAGAAGAAAGTAACGAAGGTGGCTTGAGGGTTGATGTAATTTTCTATAATTTTCCCTGGTACTATATATAAACCAGAGGTTTTTTCTTGCTGAAAAAAAAATGGGTTGTGTCAATGAATGAGTGAATGAAACTAGGAAAGTTGTAGAAATAATATATCTCAATGCTTTATTCACACGTGACTAATAATTAAACCACAGATATTTTTACTCTAGAGGCATTTATTTGCATCACCAAAAAATCCAAAAGGCCGTGAAAAGTTGAAAATCCCACATAATTAATGTTTATTTTTTATTTAGCGGTTTAGCGACAAATAAGGCCGAGAAGCGGAAATAAGATGTGGGCATAAACTTAATTATAAAACTTTTATAACCCTATGATATCTAATTCTCTATAAATTTACTACGTGCTCCAATTAAAATAAATGCAATTAGAACCAAATTTAAGTTTATGGAATGAGTCTCCTACTGCAGATAGCATTAAAAAATGCACTATATGGTTCTGAATCAAATAAGTAAAGTAGTAATGTATAACATTTACATTAGTTTACAGTATGAGTATGCTATTATTTTCCCAAAATTCCTTCAGGAATGGGCATTAGGCAGGTCCCGAGAGACTCAGGTCTCACCACTCTACCGGGTATTGTTAATATTAATCCATGTAAAGTACAACGAAACTCTTCAATGATAACATCTGTAATTATAATTATAATATAAGAAAACTGTATCTAAAACTGGGAAAATGTAACACCCAATTTAATTTCTTTAAAAGACATTTCAATTTAGACAGTGAAGTTTATTTTCAAATTAAATAGGACAAATAACCTACTATTATCAAATCACCCAATTCACATGGACAACATAGGAAAGAAAGTGATGCATCATACATAGACAATAAAATAAAGGATTACAAAAGCATCAAAGATCAGTTTCAAAGATATCAGTGGGGATACATCATACATGATACTATGGTGATCATTCATGAATAACCATAATAGGAATTCAAAGAAGCAATCTTGTACTTAAATAACTAGAATAGGAATAAAAATAAAAATCATTGCTATAATATAACACAAAATCAATTTCATGAAACCCAAACCCATCGCTGCAAAATCGACATCCAAAAATGGATTTAAAAGGCCCTCGATCAAAAATTAAACTAGCATCATTAAAATCAGCTTAATATGAGCATCATTAAAATCAACTTATTGACTATAAAATTACAAAACAAGTGAAATCAACCATCAATCAAAAATAATGACACAACTCACAAAAACAATTAGCTATTCTAGGTTTTTTATCATGGGAACAAAACTACATGCAACATTTAAAAATGAAAAGAAAATAAGTCAGCGATAGATACACAAATGAAATCAAACAATCAATCAAAATACATGTAACGCATAAAAACAATCAAGTAGCCAAGGTGTTTGATGATGGGAACAGAACTACACGCAATAATAAAAATGAAAAGTAAACATACCGATAACCAAAGATACAAAAAAATGAGATTGGCACAAAAGAGAGGCATTCACAGAACATAAAACTCCGTAGATACCCCTGAGTCCTTTATGAAAGGGACTAGAAATACCCCCAAGAGATCTATGATCACTTCTAAAAATATAAAATACCATGAAAATATTCCTCATCATGAACTCAATCTAAAATGAAAATCGAAGAGACTTTAACATTAAAATGAAAAAGAACAAAATTTCTCAAAAGTGATTTCAAAAGCTCCTCTATTGTTCTGTCACTGGTTTTATTCTATTGTTCTGTCATTGGTTTTCTTTTTTAATACCTTCCTCCCACATTTACAAAAGCTAATTGGTCCATTGGGGAAAGCATGTGATGAGAGGATACTATGATGTGATTCAAATCCCCATGTACAGTTAAGGAAGTGGAACCTAAAGAACACAACCAATTTGACCTTCCTTAGGAGGTACAAACCCTTCAGGAGGAAACCAACCTTTCTAGGTGCTTAACCCCTAAGACAAATTTTCATTCTATTGATCTAGACCCTTAGCCACTCCCATGATAAGCCATGCATGAGAACGAGGCCTTCCAGTCACTCCCACAACAAGGCATGCCAGTTACTATGGAATTTTTCAGGTAGTTCTGAGCTAGTGACCCCAGATTTTGAGCCACTTTTTTAGGGCTAGGTCTCAAGCCTTTTCCCATAACTTAATGGAACTTCCAGAAATGAATAATAATAATGGAATAAGGCTACTAATGCAATCATTGGTACAGGTAGTTGATCTGACCCCTACTAGCCATGAAAATTCTTCAAACATATCACAGATATGTAATATACAAGTCATAACAACATACCAGAGCATAGGGGTCTCATAATTATCTGAGATTCGTATTCAAGAATTGATGCCTTATCACAATAGCTGCATTATCATCTATTAGGTGATATATTCATTTTTCATTCATTTGTTAATCAAAACATGATGAGATCCATTCATCAAGTATGTCATAAAACATACTCATAACCAAAAAAAATGACAAGGATATAACAACCATAAAAACCACATATGAACAAGTACATTTACACATGAAATACCAAAGGATAATGAGCTCTTATTAATTAATGCATAAGCCAACCAAGTCAAGGACTTCCATGAACCACCCAACCATAGATTGGGATGAACCAAATATTTATTTAAACCAATCAACCCCATGCCATATTCCAAGCATGAATGTGGGACTCACAATAGAAAAACATCGGGTTTCCTCAGGCTTTACCAGACTCCATTAAGGGATTCCTAGGCTGAAATAATAAACATGTGATACCAAGCTTTACCACAATCTCACCATATATCGATCCACGGATCACTAGGTCTACACAAGCATGGATGCCACCGGATCTCTCCACCTAAACCATGAGGAATTATCCTATCTCCTAGTCTCTAGACTTTACCGTATATCCTTCCATTCACCAGTTGAGGATTCCTAGGCCTAATAAATACTCCACCCTCTAGGATTTACCGTATATCCCACCATTCACCGATTGAGTATTCCTATGCCTAATCGAGGGCACAAACCTCTAGGATTTACCATATATCCCTCCATTCACTAGCCAAGGATTCCTAGGCCCATCGAGGTATTCAAAGTCTGGCTTTATCACAATTCCACCTTCATTGGTCCAGGGATTCCTAGGCCTTGTTCTCTTTTTCAGAGACCACCCCACTTAGTTTCGAAACCATCTGACAATCCAACGTAACTAAGTAAAAGAGAACCCATCACACCATGATTATCCAGAAATGGCAAGGCAAGGCTGAAAATCATTGTCACACCTGGAAAAACCCATTCCAATGACAACAATAGTACCAAATACACACATGCATGCCAAATCTAATAAGGAAATCACACACGCAAATCGATACCTGCAAGAAATCCTGTTGTAGCCACCTAATTTTTCTCTTCCTTACTTTATCTTTTCTTACCTTTGACTTATTTTTCCTTCCTTTTATTTTCTTGATCCAATGCTAGAGTGATCCAAGAATTATCTAAGTGTCCAAGAGTGTGAGAGAGTAAGAGTAGAGTGAGAGCTCCAAAACTGAATTGAAAGAAAGCTACAAATTGATCCTTGGAAGCCTTTTTATTAATGAGGCCTCTACTTTTTTCATTTTCCATTGTTTTCCTTCATTTTCCTCCTCACATTCAACGTGTGACCTTTCACCTTCCTTTTCTCTTATTTTCCATTATTTCCATAAATAAAATGCCAATTAATGCTTATTTCCTTTCCAAATCCTTTTACAATTCCTTTGCCAATTTCATTTAGCCATAATAAACCAAATGAACACGTACACTAGAATTTTTTCCCAACATTCAGCTTGGAATACATGTCCCATGACCTTGGTTATTGTTTTTCCTTTATTAACTTTATTACATGAAGTTTTTAACCTGTGGTTGTTACAAACCCATCTCTCTCAAGGGAACACCATCCTCGGTGTTCAATGACACCTACAACCAACAAAACTATTGAAAGACAAAATATACTCTTATGGAGATTTATAACTTAGCTCGTTGTAGTATTTACAATGATTATCCTGATGAGGAGAAAATCAACATGAAAAACATAATAACATGACAACCATAATGACATGACATCCATACCACTTATTATAGATTTATAACACAACTCATGGTGGTATTTACATTCATATACATATAAACATATACTAAAACATCACACGAAAACATATGCCAAAACATTTTCTCAATCAACGAATAGAGAAAGATACATAGCCCACATATGATATGTCATCTCCCATTTGGCTTCATTAAGCCCAAAGTGATTCCACTACTATTTAACCTGCTAGATTGCTCAGTTTTGGAGAATGAGCATCTTTCTTTGCAAAATACACAAAGGTTCCGGTTGGAATTCCCCTTCTCACTCCACCTGCAATATAGACCAGTCAATCACATGATCAACATCTTTAACATAGTTATTAAGCAATTAAACATGGAAAACATCATGGACTTTCACTATTGGAGGAAGTGTGAGTCGATAGGCTACTGGTCCAATCCTTTCAAGAATCTTGAAAGGTCCACAAAACCGAGGTGCCATCTTGGCACATGATCTGATCCTGAAGGAGCTCTTCTTGTGCTTGATTCGTAAGTACACATTTTCCCCAACCTTAAACTCCTTAAACATCACGTTCCGATCTACATAAATTTTCTATCTATCATGTGTTGCCTTTATATTATTCTTGATTACTTGCATTTCAAGTTCCATTTCTTCCAACATATCTGGTCCCGTCAAAAAATTATTCACTAGATCACCCCAAATAATGGTAGTATTACAACTTCGCCCATATAGTGCCTCAAACGCACTCATCCCCAGTGACTCCTGATACCCATTTTTGTAAGAACACTCGACCAATAGAAGATACTCTTCCCACTTTCGTTGTTAATGCATCACTTAAATTCTCAACATGTCCTCCAATATCTTATTGGCCCTCTCTGTTTTTCCATCTGTCCGTGGATGATAAGCTGTGCTGAAGGCCAAATCTATCCCTAAACCTACAAACAACTCCTTCCAAAACTTAGAAGTTAAATTAACATCCATGTCTAACACAAATTTCCTTGGAACACCATGCAACCTCACTAAATCACTAATGAAGACCTGTTATACATCATTAGATGTATAAGTGGACTTCATTAGAATGAAGTGTGCTACCTTCATCAACTTGCCTACCATAACCATGATAGAATCATGTTGCGTAGATGTCCTCGGAAAACCTATGATGTTATCCATGAAAACTACCTCCCACTTCCACTCTAGAATCATAATCGGTTGTAGTAGTCCACCTGGGTGCTTACATTCTGCTCTTACCTGCTCACAATCCATGCATCTAGCCACAAAATCTACCACTTCCTTCTTCAAATTCGGAAAATAATAAAACTTCTTCAATATTTTCAATGCCTTCTAGTATCTTAGGTGACCCGAATATGTTTTTTCATGAAAATTTCGCAATATAGTCTTCTTGAGCTCATTATCATTCGACACAAATAACCTGTCCCTAGATATGATAAAACCATCGGCTGTAAGACGATAGTCCACATCCGGATCACATGTACCCTGATGTAACCTATGCATAAGATCCCTATACCTACCATCCTATTATCCTTCCTGTAAGATCTGATCCTGTAGATTTTTCCTATGAGAGCTCATCGCAACTATGCGATTCACCTATACTCTCCTGCTAAGAGTATCTGCAACCATGTTCTCTTTCCCTTTAATGTTCCTGATCTCAAATTCAAACTCATTTATCGTGGCCAACCATCTAGGTTTCCTGGAATTTAGATTCATTTGGTCAAATAGATACATCAACCCACTGTGATTGCTCATCGATACAAACCTCCTGCAAATAAAATAGTTTCTCCACATCTTCATTGCATGGATCATTCGCTGCCAACTCAAGATCTTGTGTCAGATAATTCGGTTTGTGTTCATTCAGTTTCTGTGATTCATAACATACTACCTATCCTTCATGCATAAGGACTCCACCAAGTCCTCTCTAGCAATAATATGTACATACCAAAAACAGTTTGTCCAGATCTAAAATCTTGAGAACTAGAGCATTCGTAAAAAATGGATTAAATTGCTCAAAACTTGTTGCACATTACTTTGTTCATTCAATTTCTTACATTTCCTTTGCAATAATGTAATAGGATAAGGAATATGTGATAAGTTCCTGATGAACCTCCTGTAATAACCTGCTGACCCCATAAATGATCTTAAATCATCCACATTTCTATGAGATGCCATGATAGCCCTTATCTTTTATGGATCCACTACTATGCCTTCCTTGGAAACCACATGCCCCAAGTAATGTACCTCTGTCTGAAACAAACTCCATTTACTGAGCTTATAATACAAATGATGTTCTCATAGTAATCTCAACATTGTTGCTAAGTGTTCGACATGCTCTTCCTCATTCTTAGAATATATCAAGATGCCATCAATGAATACAATAACACAATTATCTAGATAAGGACATAATACACTATTCATCAAGCACGTAAAAGTAGATGGATAATTAGTCAAACCAAATGGAATTACAAAAAATCATAATGCCCATACATGGTCCGGAAAGATATCTCTTAAATTTGCTCTTCTTTGATGTGTACCTGAAGGTATCCTGATCTCAAATGAATCTTCGAGAACATTTTTTCTCCCTTCAATCGATCAAAAAATTCACCAATCCTCGGCAACAGATACATGTTCTTGATGGTTTCCTCATTCAAATTCCTGTAACCAATGCATAGCTTGAGATTACCATCCTTCTTACTGACAAACAACATTGATGCACCCCACAATGATACACTTGGCCTAATGTATCCCTTGTCAAGCATTTCCTTCCACTTCAACTTCATCTCTACTAACTCTTGTGTGTTCATCCTGTAAGGTACCTTTGATGTTGGTGTTGCCCCTGGTATGAATTCAATAGAAAAATCCACTTCCCTGTGAGGTGGAAAATATGAAATATCTATTGGAAATACATCCTGAAACTGTTGCAAGATCAAGTACCTATTCAATACATACACATCCTCATTCTCCTTACTTTTATCACTAGAAACATGCACTTAAATTAACACACACCCTTTTCTGCGACTACGCTTTTCCTCCATGGTTGTCACCATTATAACTAATGTTGCCTTCTTCTTACCCTACAAGATCCTATGTTCTCTATTGTCATCCAAACACTCAATATATTTGTCATAACATTCCACCTTAGTCCTATGAATATATAACCAATCCATGCCCAAAATCGTATTTTATGATCCCAACAGAAGTACATTCAAATGCGTTGATGTAGGCATACCATTCAACTCAAATGCACAATATCTTACCCAATGATGAACTCTCTTATTTGTACCTATAGCCAACTGCACTAACCAAGATTCTTCATGCACTTATTAATTCAAACGACAGTTATCCACTGAGTCAGGGTTAACATAAATATAATTAGATCCAAGGTCAATCAAAATAGAAACAACTTGATCACAAATCTTACCGTCCATCTCGATAATAGACGCCTGGTGTGTAACACCCTCTTCCCACATCTACCCAAGTAACCGACCAACCAAGGTAAACATGTGACGAGAGGCTACTATAATGAAATTCAACCTCCTAGGTGACCTTAAGGAAGTGTAACCGACGAAAGTACAATATACAAACCTTGTACATTATCAATGAAATCCCTAGGATCTAACTCAACCCTTCATACCTCTTCCCCCTAGGTCACACTAACATTTTGTCCTCTTTGAGCCATATCCACGGGCATAAAATTGCATGCATGCGGACAGAAGGCTTTATCCCCAGGAATCACACTACATGCCTATGGCTACAACCCTAAAACCTCGGTTCTATGCCCGCGGCTTCGGGATTTGTGCCACCTTTTAAGGCCCAGAGCCCAGGTCACTTCTCAGAACTTCATGAAAACTTAAGGGATGATAAATAACAATAGGACAATGATACAGAAGAAATCACATCAACAAGAACTCATCTAGAACCCTCCTAGCCATGATAATAATTTTGTCAAACATGACACAAGAATTGAATCTACATGTGTAAACAAAATATTTGAGCATACGGGTCTCACACTTATTTGAAAATCACTAAGAAGCGTTACTCCCTTACATCATTAACTACAATACAATCTATTTTACCACAGATACATTGTGTATTCATTTACAAGTAAAAAAATGGTGAGAGCAACACATCATAACTGTAAAAATACATGCTCATAACCAACACAATAACAAAATAAATACCATGGATACAACAACAATAGAATCCCCATATAAATCAGTATATTTTCATACCAAATACCAAGGGAATAAATTTCTCATTACCGAATGTAGAAAACAACCGGAGATGGGACTTCCACATTCCACCCAACCATAGATTGGTTGAGCCAAGTCTCACTTAAGCCAATCACCCCTGTGCCATATCCCAAGCATGGATGTGGGATCTCATAAAACACATCAATCACAATCAATTCAGGGCTTCCATAGGCGAAACCATCTCAACCCTCAACGATTGATTCCACCTCATGGTCGAACATCACAACTATCACGGATTGGTCTCTATCCAAGTTTCTCCGAGGCTTTAGAGTGTTTGTTCCAACTAAATCTCCAGGACTAGTAACTCCACCCCAGCTATTTCCGGGCTCCAAATAATTTTTCCAACCAAGGCTCTAGGACTAGTAACTCAACCCACCTATGGCTCTAGAGCATTTTTCCAGCTGATTAACTCAACCCAACAGTTGTCCGTCGGGCTCCAGATAATTTTTCCAACCAAGGCTTCAGGAACTAATAACTCAACCCAATAGCTAAAGCAATCATGAGAACCAAACAGAAAAAAATCATGCATTCTAATAGGTGGGTGCTCCTTTATATGGACGTCGACATATGCTTTTATCATGATTGAATCACACTTAGGCTTTGAAAATTCATATCGAGACAAGTAGTCATTAATGGGGTGACTTGGAAATGTAATTCCTACTTGTCTTAGTTGTGATTCTTTCTATGTAAAGGAATTTGTTCCTATTCCTTAGGAGTGATCTATATGCTTCCTAGATTGGTGTGTGGTTGAGATATTCTCTCAACCAAGTGATTGTGTGTCCAATATTGTTTCCCTATCTTGAGACAACACTTCTTGTATATATGTAATATTATTTGATAAATGCAATATAGTGTGCATTATCAAAATTTAAATATTTTGATGTAAACTAATTTCGATGAATAAGTATTTAAGTCCTAATTATTGAATTGTGATAGTGTTTGGTACCAATAGTTAAATGCGCTACTTAGGTACAAAAAGGCCAGGTTTTAGATTAGGGACAAAGGATAATATCGTGTTGCCATGAAAATGTGTGCACTATTACAGTATCAACTACCTTGTTTATTGGTCATCTAATACATTGGTGTGTTCCTTTATATGTGTTACTCTATCATTTGAGCATGAATGCTAGTGTTTTATGTATGCCTTGTACTGCATGAGATTGGGTGGTTGATGGAGATTTAAAGGAGTGGTGTGTAATTGAATGATTGATTATTTAGTGATCATAGGATGTTCTCATATATCATTAATATTTTTATAATGTGCATTATCATTTAATAATAAAGCTTATTTGAAAAAATATGAAGGAATGGTATCTTGGGTGATAAAATGAATGTGTGTTGGGTTCTGTAAGTAATATGAGTGTTGGTTCCATGATATCTTTGTGACCAATTACTTGTATACTAAGATCGATTATTCAATGATAATTCACATTTTGAGAATATTAAGTACATGCAAATATACCAATAAAGAACTCAGACCTCGATTGAAGATGGTAAATAGTGCATGCCAATATTGGGAAAACCTTAATAAAGCAATTATTCCATTTGACTCCAATAAATTTGATACCAGAGGCATCAATAGATACAATAATAGTCTTGGAGAAATATGATCTTTGACCCTCACATGGCGACTCACCATATTCCTCACCATATTTTCCAACCCCTTATGTTTTAAGGAAACACTTTTAGAACTTGCAACGTGTGATTTATAATGATATGAGTCCCATTCGCTGGCCATAAATGCCTAAAAAATCTAAAATTGCATATAAAAGTTGTTTCCAGGTCTATAACGAATGTTGTTTCGTCCACTCCTAAGGAAATTCAAGATGAGATATATTTTGCATGGACATCGGAACAAGTAAAGCAACAAGTAAGCAATGTTGAAAACTGCTGAAGAATAAGTATGCAAGGCAAGCTACAAGACTCAATCCTCAGAAAGGTCTCTCATAGTCTAGGTACCCTACTTTCTATGTTTTGAAAATGATGTTTCCCTTCAAATAATACAAGAGACATAGAATAAATCAGTCCATATGGTGAAATATGTGAATCCATAATGAACGGTAATATGAATGCCATTGGCTTTGAAAAAATAAATATCCCACTTGCAACAAAAAGCTACAACCGTTGTCCTCTGGTCATCTTGGCTGAAGTACAAGCGAGGAGTCAAGTATTTAGAATGCAAAACACATTTGACAATCGGAAACATGCTAAAATCTTTTCAAATATTTACGTCTCAGTACTATAATAAAACTTCCAATCAAAACAAAAGGTGCAGAGTAGAAGATAAATAGAAACAAGTAATTCAAGGAAATACATGCAAGCTGACTCATGCGCTTAGTTTCCTTGGTAATATAGGCTCACTAAAAATAGACATTAGGAAGAACCATTATGTATAATATCACATGACAATTAATCATAATCATCAATCCTTCACATGATTGAAAAAATGTTCAAACTTAGATTTACATATAGCAGGGACTGAAGGATCTTAATCCTTAAAACCAAGCTTTGTCTAATTCGAAGGGTTTTAATGTGATGTTTTTAATTCCAATATATCTTTCACTTATGATGATATTTAACTCCATAGTAATATTCCCCTTCCTTCTCTATTGGAATTATACTCCCAACCACCGCCATGAATGAGAAGCGGAAGCAACCCACACTTCATCAATGTTGTGCAGAGAAGGACAAGCAAGGATCCAAGAGCCCAAAGGTGTTTTCACGCAACCACAACAAAGAGAGTACCCGAGCCATCCTCTGCATTATTTCTTCAACCACCGTTTTAACTTACCTTTTTCCTGCAGCGTGCAATCACAAGTTTTTTTTTTTACCATTTAATCCAGTTACCATATGTTATTCTACCGCCGATGCGATATCTGGCGGGACCTACCTTAACCTTACCGCATGAGCCAAAAACCTTATTTTGCACCTTATTTCCTTTGTATTTCCCTTACCGCACTTACCAATGGTTAGTTGCATCGTACAACGCACTTCGTATTGTTTACTACTTACCTGCAACCATCCATAAGTTATGTTATTTGTCGTGCGATGCGATTTTGCTATCGCACATCACATTCGCAACCATTTGAGTTTACCACTTAGCACCAGAAAGTTAAGATGTTTGTTTTGCGGTCTGATCGTGCCATCGCACATTGCGCCCGCAATGATTTAAGTTTACCCATGTTCAAGCCAGTTAAAGTTTAATATTTTCGGTCTGCGATAAGGAGCCAAATGCGATGAGCACTCAGAACCGAAACACATAAATTTTGAATTCTGCCCTTTTATGTTTTGAACGTGTTTTTACGTGTTTTCATGTATAAACCAGAATACGATCTGCATTCTGATTTAATGAATATATGGGTCTTTTGACAGCCCAAGGATGGCAAGTTGTTGAACGTATGTTCAACAATGAATCACATTGAATAGGATTAGGTTTTCAGGCTTCAGCCATTTGTATTAAAAAGAAATGTAATTTCATTTTGTTAGTGTGAAGGAATAGAAATTGAAATTTGGTTCCTCTCTTGTGTATATGTTGCCTGTGTGTATTTTCTATTTTTCGCATTAATTTGCAGTCTCTATGTTGTGGGGAAAATGCATTTCCTCTGTTTATGTTGTATTCAGAAATCACAACATGGTATCAGATCCGGTTTAGGCTCTCAGCAAAAGAACAAGCTCTCTTTACTGAAGAAGTTGTGAGATTGTTTGTTTGTAGAAGCAGAAGTCTGTAGTAGTGAGAAAGCTTTTACAGAAGTAAGAAAGTTTATGTTTACATAGTTAGAATGGCAACAGCAGGCACAAGACTGAAAAATCCACAATTACCACAGTTCAATGGCAAAAATTATGATTATTGGGCCATTACAATGAGGGCCCTGTTTGCTTCACAAGATATATGGGAGCTAGTGGAAAATGGCTTTCCAAAACCAGTAGATGCAGCAGTGCTTAATGCTTTGACAGAAATAGAAAGAGACATGTTGAGAGATAATAAGAAGGACTCCAAAGCCCTTCCTATATCTATCAGGCAATACACGAGAGTATTTTCCCAAGGATTGCAGCAGCAACAAAGTCCAAGGAGGCATGGGTTATTCTCAATACAGCCTATCAAGGTAAGGATAAAGTGAAGAAAACAAAGTTACAAATGTTGAGGAGAGATTTTAAAACTCTCTGTATGAAAGAGTCTGATAACATAGACTCATTCTTCACACATGTGATTGGATTGGTTACCCAGATAAGGTCTCATGGAGAGACACTTGAAGAAAGAAGAATAGTGGAGAAAATCTTGAGAAGTCTACCTTCAAGATTTGATTCCATAGTAGTGGCAATAGAAAAGACAAAGGATCTCTCACAATTTTCAGTGAATGGGCTTTGTGCATCCCTGGTCTCTCATGAACATAGATTGAACAGAACATCGAACTCCTCATTGGAGCATGCTTTCAAGACACGGATGCATTTTGGTCAAGGTAGAGGTCAAGGAAGATCAAACTATCGATGAAGAGGAAGAAGCCCGCAAAGAGGTGGAAGAAACATCCCTGCAAGCACAAGTGGAAGGGGTAGCAACCAGAATCAAAGTGAAGGCTCAAGCCAAAATCAAGCACAAGGACAAAGGTATGATAAATCCCAAGTCCAATTTCATTATTGTAAAAATTATGGACATTATTCCAATGAATATAGAAATAAACAAAATGACATGAATAATAGACAAAATGTAAATTTTGCAAAAGAAATTCAGAACCAGAGTAATGTGTTTTTAACATGTAATGTAGCACAAGAAAAACAAGAAGATGTATGGTTCTTAGACCTAGGTTGTAGTAATCACATGACTAGAAACATAGCAATGTTTGCAAATCTGGATGAGAATGTGAAATCTGAAGTGAAAACAGGGACTGATAGTAAAGTCTATGTCATGGGGAAAGGAAGAGTATCAATACTCACAAGGAAGGGAGAAAAGAAGTTTGTGCCACATTTTTATTATGTACCTGGCCTGAAATGTAACCTTATAAGAATTGGACAGCTTGTGAATAAGGGCTACAATGTGTTTTTTAAGAATGATGTGTGTAAAATCATGGACATACCTCCAAGTAAAAATGTCATTACAGAAGTGCATATGAAAAGAAATAGGATGTTTCCTCTCAAGATCATAACAGACTTGAAGGAAGGAGGTTGCAGCAGTCACACAAGAGGTCTTTCGACGAAGTGAAAGACAAAATTTGGTTATGGCATTTGAGATTTGTTCATCTCAATTTTGGAGGTTTGAACCTCCTGCATAGACAAGGAATGGTAAAGAGATTACCACTCATTGAGAAACCGGACAAACTATGTGAAGGTTGTATCTGTGCAAACGACACAGAGAAGAATTCTCAGCAGGGAAGAGTATAAGGGCAAAGGCACCCTTAGATATTGTCCACTCAGATTTTTGTGGACCAATGCAAGTGCCATCTTTAGCTAGCAGTCATTGTGTCTTGAAATTTATAGATGATTATACAAGAAAGACATGGATTTATTTCTTGAAATAGAAGAGTGAAGTGTTTGAACAGTTCTACCACTTCAAAGCTCTTGTAGAGAAGCAAAGTGGGCACGACATAAAAGTGTTGAGAACTGACAGAGGAGAAAAATATATCTCCAAATACTTCCTACGGTTCTGGAGGGAGCACGACATACAGAAATAGTTTACCACAAGGTACACACCATAGCAAAACGGTGTTGCAAAAATAAAGAATAGGACCATCATGGACATGGTCAGAAGTATGCTGAAGGCAAAGCATTTTCCAAATGAGTATTGGGTAGAAGTTGTAAATTGTGCAGCTTATATTTTAAATAGATGTCCAACTAAAGTTGTTATGAACAGAGTTCCGAAAGAAACATGGAGTGGAACAAAGCATTTTTTCACTCACATGAGAGTATTTGGATGTGTGGCATATGCACATGTCCCAGATCAACTAAGAAAGAAGTTGGAAAACAAGGGGGAGAAGTCTATCTTTGTTGGATACATTGATGAATCAAAGGCCTAAAAACTCTATAATCCATCCACCAAGAAAGTTATAATCAATAGAGATGTGCAGCTCATTGAAGAAGAAGCTTGGGATGGAAGCTTAGAGAAGACATGTATGTCTCACGAAGAGCAAGAGGAATTGATTGCTGAAAATAATTCCTCCACAATGGATCCTCCTCCACCTACACAAGCTCAGCAGAGCACACCACAAGCAAGCAACAGAACAACCTTGAGAAATCAAGGAAGTGCTTCTCCAAGCACACCACAAGGATCAGAAACTCCCTCGAGTTCAAGTGGAACTCCAAGCACACCAAGAAGACCAAGATTCAGAAATTTGAGTGAAATTTATGAGCAAGAAGCTGATAATAATACTAGTCTGAATTATTTATTTGCTTCGTTTTGTCATGTTGATGACCCAATCCATTTTGAAGTTGTAGTAAAAGAAGAAAAATGGATTGAAGCAATGAATGAAGAGATTGGAGCAATATAAAAGAATGATACATGGGAGTTAGTGGACCTCCCACAAGGTAAAGAAGTTATTGGAGTGAAATGGGTCTATAAAACCAAGAGAAATGCTAATGGCAAGATAGAAAGGCATAAAGCAAGACTTGTTGTGAAAAGATACAAGCAGCAACAAGGAAGAGATTATGAAGAAACCTTTGCACCAGTTGCAAGGATGGAAATAGTGTGGACAGTGTTGTCCATTGTAGCACAACAAAAGTGGAAATTCCACCAAATGGATTTGAAATCAACATTTCTGAATGGAGTGTTGAAAGAGGAGGTATATGTTGACATCCTCCAGGCTATGAGATTGAAGGGCAAGAGCACAAAGTGTGCAAGTTGAAGAAAGCTCTTTATGGGTTGAAGCAAGCACCAAGAGCATGGTACAACAGGATTGATGATTACCTGATGGATAATGGGTTTGAAAAGTGTGATGGTGAACCCACACTCTACATTAAAGAAAATGACGGTAAGATCCTTATTGTTGTTTTATATGTAGATAATTTGCTTTTCACAAGCAATGAAGTATCTCTCATTGCTGATTATAAAGCAATCATGAAGAGTGAATGTGAAATGACTAATTTGGGTTTATTGAGATACTTCTTGGGCATAGAAGTAAAGCAAAATAAAAAGGGAATTTTTATTTCCCAAGAAAAATATGTTACAGAAGTGTTGAAGAGGTTTAACATGTAGAACTGAAAAGCAGCAGTAACTCCAAATGTCACGGGGTTGAAGTTAAGCAAAGAAGATCGCATCAAAAATGTCGATCCAACATTGTACAAGAGCATAGTTGGCAGTCTAATGTATTTGATTGCAACTAGGCCTGATATTATGTATGATGCAAAATTTAATTTCCAGATTCATGGAGACACCAAACGAGACACATTGGCAAGTAGCCAAAATAATTCTGAGGTATGTGAATGGAACAAAGGAGTATGGTGTTCTATACTCCTCAACTGATAATTTTAATTTGATTGGTTACACTGACAGTGATTGGGCTACAAGAGTAGATGATAGAAAGAGCACATCCGGGTATGTGTTTCATTTGTGATCGGGAGCCATTTCATGGGCTTCCAAGAAGAAACCAATAGTTGCATTATCAATAGCAGAAAAAAAATATGTGGCCACAGCAACAACAACTTGCCAAGCAGTATGGATGAGAAGGATGCTAAGAGATTTGTGTCATGAGCAAGACAAAGGAACCACAATTTATTGTGATAATAGCTCAACAATAGCATTGTCAAAGTATTATGTTTTCCACAAGAGAACAAAACACATAGATGTCAAATATATTTTATAAGAGAATTGGTTAACAATGGTGAGATTGTTTTGCAGTATTGCAGGACAGAGGAACAATTTGCTGATATCCTCACAAAGCCATTGGGACAGAAGAGTTTTGTTTATCTTAGAAAGTGTCTGGGAATGACTGATGGTGACAGTTTTGATTAAGAGGGAGTGTTGGAATTATACTCCCAACCACCGCCATGAATGAGAAGCGGCAGCAACCCACACTTCATCAATTTTGTGCAGAGAAGGACAAGCAAGGATCCAAGAGCCCGAAGGCGTTTTCACACAACCATAGCAAACAGAGTACCCGAGCCATCCTCTGCGTTATTTCTTCAACCACTGTTTTAACTTACCTTTTGCCCGCAACACGCAATCGCAAGTTTTTTTTTTTTACCATTGAAGCCACTTACCATATGTTATTCTTCCGCCGATGCGATATCCGACGGGACCTACCTTAACCTTACCGCAGGCGCCAGAAACCTTGTTTTGTGCCTTATTTCCTTTGTATTTCTCTTTCTGTACTTACCAACAGTTAGTCGCACCGCAGAGTACACTTTTCATTGTTTACCACTTACCTACAACCATCCACAAGTTATGTTATTTGCCGTGCGATGCGATTGTGCTATCGCACATCGCATTCACAACCATTTGAGTTTACCGCTTAGCGCCAGAAAGTTAAGATGTTTGTTTTGCGGTGCGATCGTGCCATCACACATCGCCCCCGCAAGGATTTAAGTTTACCCGTGTTTGCGCCAATTAAAGTTTAATATCGTCGATCTATGATCTGCGATAAGGAGCCTGATGCGATGAGGACTCAGAGCCGAAACACATAAATTTTGAAGTCAGCCTTTTTATGTTTTGAACGTGTTTTTACATGTTTTCGTGTATAAACTAGAATATGGCCTACATGCCGATTTAATGAAGATATGGGTCTTTTGACAACCCAAGGACGAGAAGTTGTTAAACGTTTGTTTAACAATGAATCACATTGAATAGTATTAGGTTTTTAGGCTTCGGCCATTTTTATTAAAAAGAAATGTAATTTCAGTTTGTTAGTGTGATGGAATAGAAATTGAAATTTGGTTCCTCTCTTGTGTATACGATGCTTGTGTGTATTTGATATTTTCCGCATTAATTTGCAATCTCTGTGTTGTGGGGAAAACACATTTCCTCTGTTTATTTTGTATTCAGAAATCACAACATTCTCTGATGTTCTTGAACTTATTGCGGGATGATGGATTATTTACGGATGATGGATTGTTGTGAAACAGATCCCAGAGATGCGTTTCCAAGTCTTCAGGAGTGTACTTAATATACATGTTACAATGTTAGAATAAATTAACACATGGATGGCTAGAAGTTGTCTAATTATAAATTTGGTTTTCACCATTTGAATGGTGGTTTCACAATCAAACAGTACATAGTTTTGATTTTCTAGATAAAAATTGAGATACACAATGTATTCTATTAATCAAATAGAGTTACATATATACATGAGGTATTGTCTCAAGATAGGGAAGCTATTAATCAAATAGAGTTACATATATACATGAGGTATTGTCTCAAGATAGGAAAGCTATTTTGGATGCACAATAAGTTAGTTGCGAGAATATCTCAACCACACACCAAACAAGAAACCTAGATTTAACTAACTCCTATGAAATAGGAACAGACTCCATACATAAAAAGTCACAACCAAAAACATGTAAGAATTACATATTCCAACATTTCTTTCTTATATAAATGTGCTTCATAAACCAACATTATTTTTACTTGTTACTATGTAATTGGTTACATAGTCAAACATGTGTTTCACATAATCAAAGATGTCCACCAACCACATTTCTTGTTATTTCTCTTGTTACAAGGAATTAAGATATATAATTGGTTACACAGTTTTATATAATCAAACATATCAAATCACTAACTTTTTAACCAATAAAGAAGAAAACAACAACAATACGTCCCACCACAGAACCTACCAAACAATGCAGACAATATCTATGCATGTTGCTTACATGCTTTAAAAAGGAAAAATCTGTTCCATGTCGTTGTCTGAAGTGCCGAATCTCTGCTTTACAAAGAAACTCCGAACGTTTTACGATTATTTTGTATCTGCTTAGTCAAATTCAATGCTGCTTACATAAGTGTTGAGCTTGTGTCGTAGGAGTTCAACAATTTACCTTTTTTAAATTGAAATTTGTATTTTTAGGTCATCATCTGTACATTGTCAGTATTATTTGTTTATGGTATACGCAAACGCTTTTGGATAGTAAATTTGACATAGTTTTGAATGCCAGCATACTTTTATTTCTTTTTGCACTTATTCACAATTTTGAAAAATAGTAAAACGACTTAAAAGTCAATATTATGTAGATTTCTTGCTTCATTTTCGAACACCTTTTTTAATTAATTTTGAATATTAATTAATTTTGAATATATATATTTTTTAATAAAACTGTAAAATTAAAATTAGTTATATCTTTTTTGTCTTTTTAATCAATTGATTAAATAAAATATGCTATATGAACATGAATTATGGTAGTTTAGGCATGTGGTATTAGTAAGCCATTATATTGGGTCATAGTATTGTAGCAAAGCATATTTGGTTAAGAATTTCCATGGTAAAATATAGATGGATTTCCATGGTTAAAAGTCTTGTTATATATCTTCTTCTTTTTAAATATATTTATGTTTAACTCATATAATAATAATAATAATAAAGTTATAATTTAGTTAATTTTTATCATTATCTTAATTTCCAATGTAAAAATTACCATGAGGTAGATGTTTTGATGCCTATAGATATTTACCATCCGTTAAAATTATAAAGCTAAGCTAGTAATAATATGTTATGAAAGATGTGATTAATGATTATATAAGAGTTAATATTTATTTTAGAGAAACAATTTTTTATTTTCTTTGATTTTTGAGGACATAAAAAAATCTAAGGACTAAATCTAGCCATAAATGTCACATGGGAAATAAAAAAATAATATAATGGGCATCCTTAATAACATCTCCCTTGAGAACTAAGTAGAGAAATGTAAATCTAGCCATAAATGTCAAGTGGGAAATAAAAAAAGTAATATAATGGGCATCCTTAAGAACATCTCCCTTGAGAACTAAGTAGAGAAATGGCTTATCGACTTTGCCTAAAGTCCTATAAGCACCAAAAATAGTTGTAAACCACTTTGAATAGAGCACCATGTATATGGAGATAGATATATATTTCTAAGAAAATATTCTCTCATTGTGTGTAGAGTCAATGAAAAGGAAAAAAAAATGTTTATCTTTAAGTAGATTAGGGATATGTCTAGCTCTTGAGTAACCACCATTTGTGCATGATAGATAATATATGAAGATAACAAAATTATTGGTACAAAAAAGTGATAACAATGATCATAGATACATTTAGGACAATCAACCATCAATTTAAAATAGTAAAAGAGTTAAAAATGGGATTCATTAATATAAGAATTAAGTTGTCCCTATTGGGACTCAAGGATCTCCCATTTTCCTTGGTGTTTCTCTGTACCTACTTTGGAAAACATATCAAATTAAATGTTTTTGTCCTTGTATACATGTGTAAAGGTGATGTGAGAAAAATAAGATTGTATAATTTCCTTATATCTCTAAACAATATCTTAAGCATGAAATTCCTTAAAGTAAAGAACCCATTCATCCATTGTATCACTAGGAGGGAATCCCTGTAATTTGGATTTGTTAGACCCTTTTCTTAGAGCAAGAGTGAGGAAGGTTGTCATTGTCGATTTCCAAATAATATAAGAGTTCCAGGCTTTTTTAATGTCTAATCATATCCATTCATTAATGGAGAGGGCACCACAATACTAATGTTTAATCATTAGAGCCAAAGGGCCTTGTCTTTGTAGTTATCTCCAAACATTATTGGCTACTAGAGCTTTGAAAAATAATATAATTTTTTATTCAAAACCTCCTTGAAATTTCAGCATAGTGAGTTTCTTTCCAAGATACCAATGCTCATCCTTTTCTCTCCTTAAATACCAAATAAAGTGTTAGCAAAGTTATCCTATCTCATCAAATATTCCTTTCAAAATCCAAATGAGAGACATATAGTATACTATAATGGCCTCAATGACAGATTTAATTAAATCTAAATGACCACGTAAAGATAGCCATCTATTGCATCCAATGTTCAATTTTATTTTTCTTTTGTTTTTGTCTTTGTTATGAGCCACTACCATTCACCTTATAGGTATATATTAGCCATTGAATGGAACATAAGATATTTACAACCTACATCAAAGATGATTATGAGTAAGGTGAAGATGTGAATAGTGTAAATAATTTATGGCTTCGAAATCCCCCATCAATATGCCAAAGACTTCGAATAATTTACCAGCATGCCCATGGTAGAATAGAAAATATCCAAGATCTGCTTAAGATTATCCACCATATGTTTTAGCTGTCACAAAAAATAATAAAATCATTACAAAATAGTAGATATGAGAGAAAACATGAAATTCAATTAATATACCTTTGAAAGAACGATTTTCCAAGGTTTCCTTCAGTTCTCTAATAAAACCTATAGCTACAATGAGGAAGAGGAGTGGAGATAATGTGAATATCTTCTAAATTCCTCTTTTGAGCATGAAGAAGGGTGAACCTACCCCATTAATTAAAACTAAAAAGAGACTAATTAAGATTATAAATCTCATGACCCATGCTACAAAATATAAAATGAAGCTCATGTGAATGAGAAGGTGGTGGAGAAGGAGCTAGCTAACTCTGTTAAATGTTTGGGTAGATCAACTTTAACAATTCACGAGTGTTTGGTTCTTAGATTTTACACCTTACTGGGATACACCAATGGCCTCATGCATTTTTCTTCCTTCGAGGAATCCAAACTACTTAAGCAATACCTATCTTGACAGAATTTCTTTCAATCGATACAAGATGGATTTGTAAATAATAATTCATAACGATATAGGATGAAATATTTGGTATGAGTGCTACGAATGATATTTTAAAGTTGTCAATACTCTCGTAGATTGTCTTGAGGCCTACACTACCCCTCAAAGATCCTTTTCAATGAAATATAACTAAATAACAAAAAACTAATTCCTCTTTTCCCACATCTACCATAAGATTTTTGGTTGTCTTTAGGATCTATGAATCTAGGAAATAAACGTGTCAAATGTAAGATGGAAACTATAGTGTCATGATTGTTCTCTTTGAAGAGATTTTGAAATAACTAATTCCCTCATCTATAATTTCAAGGAAATTTGTATCCTAAGTCCCATCGTGTGGAGTTATTTTCTAGACATAATTAAATTCTATTATTTACAAAGTGATAGAAGAATTATATGTTAGTGTCACGTATCTCAAGCCAAATTACCTTGTTCTTGTGTCACCACTCTTTATCTTTATCAAAGAGTAACTAATTTTTTCTCTTATGTTCTAGTTGAGTAAGCTTAAATTTATAATAGTGCATTAAGGAACCAAATCCTTTCAAGGAAAGCCTAGTGGCCAGGGACTCTTCTAATTCTAATAGGAATCTATCATCTTTCTCTCATTTCCTTTTACCATTACATTTCCCTTAGAATTTTTTAATCTTTTGTGAAATTGGATGGTCACTAATTCTTTTAGGGAATTATTTAAAGGCACCAAAGTATTCTTTAATGTTTGAACGAAGTCTTGTTGTAGTTGCTACAACCCCCTCCAAATTTTTTTCCTATACCAAATTTCAGAGCCTTCCCTAGTCTTTTTCATTATAGTCACAAATTTTTAAGCTCATCTTTTAGTTTTCTCACTATGTTGTGAACCCTTTCGCAAGATAGGAAATGTGTCATCTTTCGTCATGTTGGTTGTCAGATTGCATGTATGAGCTTGTTCTAGTGGTTCCAAGATGTCCCCTTTGTAAAAATGAGTTGTTCTAACCTTGTAAGTATCCATCACACTCATTTCCAAAGTTATGAGCATTGTTGCACAAGTGTCGTCACGGTCGTCGTAAAGTCTATATGTGGTGTCGTACTTGTTGTAACTAGTCATAAAATTGTCGCACAAAGGGAAATGCTTTCTTTGCATGTCAAGGATGATATATGTTGTTTGATTCATCAGAATATTCTAAGTGTGTGATCATAGTCAAATTTCATCACTTTTCACCAATCTCATCGGTCCCACACTTAGTCATTTTCCAGAAAACATCCCGACCAAGCAACTTATCTTCTCCCTTCCTCCCGTGGGTTGCGCACTACGCAGTATCAATCCTCTAGTTGTGACCTTTCCACTTTGAACTGCGCAATGTGCAATTTTGGGCTCCCAAGACTGCCTCATTGCGTATTTTTTGCAGCCAATAATCGACCTTGACCTCCAAAATCACATAGTTATGGCTTCCATCCCGGCTTGAAATGTGAACTTCACAACTTCAAGAAACAAGCTCGTCCCTTGAGCCTTATAACTGTGCACTGCGTAGTCACCCAGGACACCTTTTACCTCCTCAACTACGTAGTAATATTTCCCATCTCTTATCCATGCAACTTGTCCCCACTCACTCTGAAAACTGTGCAGTCATGTCCCCAGACTAGCCTTAATTGCTCACTGTGCAGTATCAAGGCTTGAGGCTTCCCCTTTCTTGCCTAAATTGCGTAACTTTGCAATCACTGGGCCTCCTTGTCCATCCTCTCACGTATTACGAGCTCGGTTCATGGATCAAAATGCATCATCTTAGGTTAGGGGTTTCAGATTGATGTCATCTCGTCATGAGTGAATTGCAGGAAAATGTATTATATTATGTCATGGTGAGATGATAAAGGAAGGAAGGAAGGATGGAATCATGATTGGAGAAACTCTTGCAGTTTAACTCACAAGATGATTGATCAAAAGAAAGTGAAAGGACACTAGTTTGTGACCACCATCCAAGAATTGAGATCATTGGAGACTCCTTATCACCAAGGCAAACAGAGGAGAAAAGGAAAACTCTTTCATCGGGACACTCAAATCTCATCAAAAGCAATGGCTTGACATTTTTATGTCGTTAAGCAGTCCATATCTCACTAGGTGCTCAAAATTATGCTCAAAAAATGAAATTTGTTAGAATGGTGTGGAGCCCAAATGACCACATAGATCTTGTTCTTTCTCAATCCGATGCAACTCATTTCGTGGAAAACTGACACCATATTCTCCTAGAAACTTATTCTGTCAGCTTGTCCAAACTAGCTATTTTTTCAAAAAAAGGATGGGTGACTGTGTATTTTGGGCCAGGCTGCCACGTGGCCTCTTCTAGTTGGTTGAAAAGTACTTTTTTTAGGCATGTTAGGCCTTTCCAATTGTCCTCTTTTGATTGGTTTAGTCGTGGATGAGTTTCACTAGTTGGGAAGGCAGCCAACCACATGCTGCCACGTGGCCCAACCGAAGGCCACCACATGTTAGCACGGAAGGCCACAAAAATTGGTTGAAGGCTAAACTGCCCTTCCGTGGGATTCAAACTCCAAACCTTATTGCAAACAGTGAAATGTTCTAACCATCAAGCCAAATGAGTTCCTTATTGAAGATAGTGGCGCAAACATGAAATAAGTTTTATATGCGCAAAGGTTTGGGGAAGGGGTCGGGGCTTAGCCCCAGCCCCCATATGTTTTTATGACCACAACCGAAGAACGGGGGCGCGACAGAACTGCCTCCCAGACCGCCGCCCAACTGCCAAATGTGACAACTTTGAATTGAACATTCGACATTATTTAATTGCCCACAATTTTTTTATAATAAAAAAACATTTTAATGCACCAATGTTATATGATTGGAAATTCATAATTAAGGCATTATTATGAAAATTAATGTTTCGATAATTTTCCCTAGAATTCTGGGAAATTGTCGTTCCGTTAACCGAAAATGGGGCATATTTGTAGGACCGATCTGTATTTTGGGGAAATTGTGGTGCGATTAGTAGGAAAACTAGGGAGGCTCATAACTTCTCTAGTTTTTAACCAATTTTGGATGAGAAAGAGGATAGACAAGAATTTTTGGGTATTCTGAAGGTGATGGAATAGGTTTTGAATCCATTTGTGCACTATAAATGTATGTAATCACCATTTTGAGCATAATGAAAGAGGCCCAAGCCATTGGAAGATGAACGGAGGAGATGTAACCCAAGAGGAGTGAACTCCTTTATCATTTGTTATGTTGTGGTTATTACTATGGTAAATTTGTCTGTTGTTTCTGTATATTTCAGAGTTTATTTACATGCTTTATGTGTTTAAAAATTAACATAAAATCTCTCAAAAACTCAATTTAAACACTTGTAATTTTCAAACCCTCAAGCACAATTTTATTAAGATCTCATACAAATCAAGTTTGTTATTAGAGCTTTGGTTTTATTTTCTGCTGTGAGGATTTAATTGTTTGCAAGTGTATGTGATTCTTACAAGGTTGAAACTCAAGAGAGGAGAAGGAAATCTTGTGGTTGCAAGTCCTCAAGTTAGGTGAAGGACAATGAGAGAAAATTTGCCTCAAGATCCACCACAAATTCTTCCTAAAATTGAAATTTACGCTTCAACAAGCATGTCTCATGAATGAGGAATTGATAACATGTCAGATGAAGAAAATAATTTCAGAAAATCTTTCTTTGACATGACTGAAATGGTCAAGATTCTCTATGAAGACAGGACTTCAATATTGTAGTGTGAAATTTCCAAGCCTTTAAAAGGAGAGGGTTCTTTTGGAGGAAAGGGAGGAGATGATGACAAGCCTTCAAAGGGAAATGGTGACAAACCACCCTCCTCTCCACCATCATCTTCACCTCCATCCTCATCTTCATCTTCTTCCTCTTCCAAAACCACTCTTACTCAAACACCTCCACATACCCCAAGGGTGCATGGTAAGACTCCCTTATTAAAACTTGATAGCAAATTCGAACTGCTTATGTATAATGGTGAAGTGAATGTTGAAAGACTTGATAATTGGTTTTTCCAAATTGAAGTTTATTGCAGGATCCAAAACATCAAAGATGATGAAACAAAGATTCAATTGGCTTCATTGAGGTTGGAAAGTGTTGCTTTGATTTGGTGGGAGGCCAAAACACAAGAGGATCTGAAAAAGTATGGTAAGGTCTCCAAATCTTGGATATATTTTATTTCTGCACTTAGAAGACAATTTTATCCATTAGCTTATATGCAAAATTCTATTATGGATTGGAAAAATTTTAGACAAGCAAAGGATCAAAGTGTACAAAGCTACACTTAAGAATTTAGAATAAGATGCTTGATATTAGGTGTAGACTTGAATTCACAAGACACTTTGTTGAAATATATTGGGGGTTCACAGTTATTTATGACATACTATCCTTATGTTTAATCCTACAAGTTTAGATGAGGTTTGTGTCCAGGCAACTCATCTTGAAGCAAGCGGGAAAAACATTCCACAAGAGGGTAGCAAGAAGCCATTCACAAGTGGAGACTAGCGTAAGAACAAGTTCAAAGGAAAGGGAAAGAAGAATGCATCTTTCAAAAAGGAAGGAGAAAAAATAACATGCAAACATTGTTCCAAAGAGGGTCATGATGAAGCTCATTGTTGGAAGCTTAATCCTGAGATGAAAGCAACGAAGTTTAACAAAAAAGGGAAGCAAAATACAGTTGCAACGACACAACATGACTTAGGCTTTGATTCAGGAGATGAAACAAAGATCACAACAATGGGGATGAAAGGTAAGGACATAGCAAGCACTATATCTTCAAGTTGTCCTAATGATACTTCAGATGAGAAAAATAGAACTGAACTTTTCCATATTCGGGTTATTTCAAAGCCAACCAAAATTGATACACTTTTTTATAGTAGTTCACAAGAAAATTTGATTTCTGAAGACTTAATTAAGAAACTAAACTTAGAGACCATTCCTCATCCAATACCTTATCCTTTAGGCTGGATACCAAAGAATGAAAACTTCAAAGTAACGAGGAAATGCATCTTTAAACTTTAAATTACAAGAAACTTTCTTGATGAAGTTGAACTTGATGTAGTACCACTAGATATTTCTAGATTTTTTTTTGGAAGCCCATATTTGTATGATAGAAAAGCTATTTTCCATCGCCATGAAAACAAGAATCACTTTTTCAAATATGGCATAGAGTATATTTTTAAATCACATTGATAGAAACTAAATCTTTCACTTGTAAATGCTGGACAAATGAAGAGACTCATTAACTCTAGCAAGAATTTTGTGCTTCTAATGGTCAAGCAAAAGAATGATGTTGAAAATGAAGCTTTTCAAGGTTGTGATTCAAGATTAAAATCTGATTTGGTTGAGGTTGTTAACCAATATGATGATATGTTTCAAGAGACAAAAGGATTTCCTCCCAAGAAGGGAATCCAACATCAAATACAATTGCAGGAAGATTGTCCTCTTCCTAATATTGGCATGTACAGGATGTGAGTGATGGAAAGTGTAGAAATGAAAATGAAAATTCAAGATTTGTTGGAGAAAGTGATCATCATACCAAGTACTTCTCCATGCGGGTCACCTATTTTTTTAGTGCCAAAGAAGGATGGAACATGGCACATGCGTGTGGACTTCCGTGCATTGAAAAAAATTACGGTAAAGAACTGTTACCCACTTCCTAGAATTGATGATTTACTTGATCAATTGAAATATGCAAAGTATTTTACTAATTTGGACTTAAGGAGCGGTTATCATCAACTTATAATTGTGCATTATCAAAATTTGATCAAATTATAGTATTATTTGATCAATGCAATATAGTGTGCATTATCAAAATCTAACTATTTTTATGTAAACTAATTTCAATGAATAAGTATTTAATTCATAATGATTGAATTGTGATAGTGTTTGGTACCAATAGTTAAATGCACTACTTAGGTACAAAAATGCCAGGCTTGAGATAAGGGACAAAGGATAATATCGTGTTGCCATGAAAATGTGTGCACTGTTACAATATCAAGTACCTTGTTTATTGGTCATCTAATACATTGGTGTGTTCCTTTATATCTATTACTCTATCATTTGAGCATGAATGCTAGTGTTTTATATATGCCTTGTATTGCGTGAGATTGGGTGGTTGATGAAGATTTAAAGGAGTGGTTGGTCGGGCAGATTGATGCTAGTTGATGTAGGATATTCTCATATATATTAATATTTTTATAATGTGTCTATCATTTAATAAAAACATTTGAAAAAAATATGAAGGGATGGTATCATACAGTGATAAAATAAATGTGTCTTGATTCTGTCATCAATATAGTGTTGGTTCATGATGCATGATATCTTTGTGAACAATTACTTGTATAATAAGGTCAATTATTCAATGATAATTCACATTTTGAGAATATTAAGTACATGCAAATCTACCAATAAAGAACTCAGACCTCGATTGAAGATGGTAAATGGTGCATGCCAATATTGGGAAAACCTTAATAAATCAATTATTCCATTTGAATCCAATAAATTTGATACCAAAGGCATCAATAGCTACAATAATAGTCTTGGAGAAATATGATCTTTGACCCTCACATGGAAACTCACCATATTTTCCAACCCCTCATATTTTAAGGAAACACTTTTAGAAATCCCAGTGTGTGATTTATAAAGATATGAGTCCCATTCGCTGGCCATAAATGCCTAACAAATCTAAAATTTCATATCAAAGTTGTTTCCAGGTCTATAGCGAATGTTGTTTTGTCCACTCCTAAGGAAATCAAGATGATATATATTTTGCATGGACATCGGAACGAGTAAAGCAACAAGTAAGCAGTATTGAAAACTGCTGAAGAATAAGTATGCAAAGCAAGCTGCAAGACTCATCCTTAGAAAGGTCTCTCATAGTCTAGGTACCCTACTTTGTATGTTTTGAAAATGATGTTTCCCTTCAAATAATACAAGAGACATAGAATAGATCAGTCCATATGGTGAAATATGTGAATCCATAATGAACGGTAATATGAATTCCATTGGCTTTGAAAAAATCAATATCCCGCTTGCAAAAAAAAGCTACAACCATTGTCCTCTAGTCAGCTTGGCTGAAGTACAAGCGAGGAGTCAAGTATTTAGAATGCAGAACACATTTGAAAATCAGAAACATGCTAAACTCTTTTCAAATATTTGGGTCTCGGTACTATAATAAAACTTCCAATCAAAACAAAAGTTAGCAAGTGAAGATAAATAGATTATGCAAACCAATTCGAGGAAATACATGCAAGCTGACTCTTGCGCTTAGTTTCCTTGGTAATATAGGCTCATTGAAATAGACATTAGGAAGAACCGTTATGTATAATCTCACATGACAATTAATCACAATCATCAATCATCCACATTGTTGGTCGCTTTAATTGTTTTCACAATTCAAGCTCCACATAAATTGTCAACCCGAGGAAGTCTTTTTATTCCAAAGACAATCACGCACTGGATATGCTCAATTTCAAAAGCAAGAACAATGTTGTAGTAAAAAGCCACACAATTATCATACAAATCTAATTATTCACACTCTGTTTAATCAAAGCTGAAGTCACTTATGTTATAGCAGAAATAATTCCTATGTTGTAGTTTAAAATCCAAATAAAGGAAAATCAATCTGCAAGAAAAGAAATCAATCAACCATAGCAGGAACAGGACCCTATTCCTTAATTAGGAACTTCAGCACCTGCTGCCTGACACTAATCACACTGTATGCTCAATTTCAAAAGCAAGAACAATGTTGTAGTAAAAGCCACACAATTACCAATCATACAAATCTAATTATTCACACTCTGTTTAATCAAAGCTGAAGTCAATTATGCCATAGCAGAGGTAATTCCTATGTTGCAGTTTAGAATTTAAATAGAAGGAAAATCAGTCTGCAAGAAAGGAAACCAATCAACCATAATAGGAACAGGACCCTATTCCTTAATTAGAACTTCAGCACCTGTTGCCTGACACTAATCACTCTGTAGCAAAGATAACTCAAGAGACCAAGACCCTATTCCCATGAACAGGAACCTTCAGCACTTGTCTCCTGTTTCTAATCACACTGCAGGAAAAGAAAGGCAATTAGTGGGAGAAGGACCCTATTCCTTTGTACAGGAACCTTCAGCACCTGCTTCCCAGCATCATACATTCAAACATATAACAGAAATAGATTTCTCAACTTCTTAAGAATGAATGTACTGAACACATGCAGCGTTAAGGAAACAAAATATTCAATAAACTACAGAACTGTGTAACTGGTGTCTCAGCAACAGAATTAAAGTAAAGTGAAAACAACATAAAGAAATTAAAAAAACTACAGGGACAGAAGGGTGAATCTTGTGAGGAAGGCGGGCCCTTTCCCTCTCACAAGATTCCCCAGGGAAAGAATTAAATTGGAGCGCTCAAAAGAAGATTTTATTCATCTGTCAAAAGAAATGATACATTACAGATGGAGTCTAGCTCCAGTTCTCACACACAATGTTCTCCTGTAGCTTTCAAACTCGAACCTTCTTCTAATGATGATGTCTCCTCCTTTTAAAGAGGATACATCTTTTACAATTACATGAGAGCAAATCTACGTTTATCCCGAATTTTTTCTCTTTCTTAAAACAGGACTATTCTGTTCTTCCATAAAAAGATATTGTTACAACAGAGACAACAAGAATGCTATCTTCAGAATAATCCACGTCTTCATGCTGTTGCCATTGTTCCACAAAAGGTTCTTCCAGAATCGCAAATTATGAGTGACGGAATTTGCGTGCTTGCTGGTTGTTTCAGCAACTAAGTCAACTGTTTCAGCAACGGCCGATTGTTCCAGCAAAGCATATAACTTATCTGCGATATTTTAGACTTATGTTAGCAACAATCCACTTCGATTAATGATAAAATATAAGAGTATTATGGAATTATATGTAAACAGATTAAACATATAATAAAGAAGAGGATTTTATATACCTTGGGATAAAGTAGATGAAAATGATAATGAAATCCTTTTTAATCATGGTTATAAAAGTAAGATGGTGTCAAAGTATATAGCAAAAATGATACATAGTGGAGTCCTAACATCCCCCCCAGCTGAAAATGTTGCATGTCCTCAGGCAACTCCTAGTCTGAGTCAGAGTCTGAGTACTGATTCTGTGCATGCAGGTTGCTCAAGCAGTAGCTGGAGAAGGTGGCATCTGTAGGAGCTCGGAATCCTCTATTGTTCTGCAAGTGCTGCCACGCTAAAGCTTCATCTCTGCCAGCCAATTGGTAGTGACACTGATATTTCTCTGAAGGCAGCCATAAAATTGGAAAATGGAAATGGTAACCAATCCAGTTTTCTCCACAATGTCGAATGCATCTGATATAATTAGGTACCCTGGAAAGTGCAGCTTGAAGATTGTCAGGGTTAAAAGGGTGATAATCTTGTCTTTCTTTACATGACTGTTGCCAAAACATAGTGTTGGCCTTCAATGCAGCAGTCCCCTTTACTCTGATTTGCTGTTGACACTTCAAAAGTGTTGAAGCCTGTAGTTGTTGCATGTACCTATGCATTCCTGGCTTTTGTAAGAATTGGTGATATTGTGCTATGAACATGGCTGGACTTAAAGGTTCTAGTCTAATCCAAAGGAGCCTATTCTCCTCATTATGACTGCTTGCAATAAACGCAGTTTTCCAAGTGAGCTGGTTGGCCAAAAATGAAACCAATGCCCTTATTTGTATATCACCTGTAATTGGAATAAGATTGACTCTTCTATTGTCGGGAATGGCCTCATTATGAAGGTAAAGTTCGCACAGCAAATGCTGGTCACTTTCAGGGGCCTCAGTAAAAGTCTCAAAAAATTGTTCTGAAGTAAGTAATTCATGCGGTCTGCCATCCTTTATTTCTTTTAATTGAAAATAAACTAATCGTTCAGAAAGAAAGAGAGAGTAATTTACAGAGGGTCTGCGGGTAGCCATCAACTTCTGTACTAATGAGAACATCAAGGCCATCTTTTCCTTAGATTCCTTGACTTCCTTTTTGGAGTCCCTGAGCTGTTGCAACATCTGTTCCCAACTATCCCAGTTGGAATACATGTGATTCTTCCATGCTAACTTATGCTGCTGTAGTATTGTATCTTGTTCTTCAGCATATTGTTTCTTCCATTTGTTCATCAGTTCTAATTGATTCCATGGCAGGGTCTGTGTGCTAGCATTAGAAGTGCTGGGTTGGGACATTGTTTGAGTGGCTGCATTGACTAACTCAGGGCAAGATACCTGTGGTTGTGTTTCTGTCTAAGTGGCTGCACTAACTAGCGCAGGGCGAGATATCTGAGGTTTGGTTTCTTTTTCTACACTTTTTGGGAGTCCTACTGGTTCTTGTGGAGCAGTAGGGCATTCTTCTTTTATTGCAGCTGATGTAGATGCCTCAGATACTTGAATTTTGACTAGTTTGTAGCCCGCCTGCTGGTAAATATTACCACACTCATGGCACATGTATTCCTTGCATGGCTCCCTATTTTGCGTTGATGTTGTGTGTGCTAACATATAGAGATTCAATTCTCTATCAAAAGCTTCTCGTGCCATGGTTAATTCATTCTTGTAGGCTTCCAGTTCAGACTTCAAGAATTCATTCTCCTCCAATAAAGATGTCATAGTATGTAAACCTTGTGTGCTGGTTGATTCTGCTGGGGTAGTCTGCTGATGCACAGCTGTAGCTGGTTCTTGTGGGGCAGCTACAGCTGGTCTCCTGGTATCATTGTGCTTGGTGTATTTTTGTACCACAGTGGCTGATTCTTGTGTTTCAGCCTCTAGGTAAGTGACTGGTTCTTGTGTGACAGTCACTGTTTGAGCCATAAATAATGTCGTATTATCCCGGGGCACTCGTTCTTGTGTGGCAGTGCCACCGGACGAGACGGGTTGGGAGGTTTGAAATGGGGATGAAGATTGGAGTCTTAATAGAATAGTGGCGGGGTTAGGGGAAATGGGAGTAACTCCTGTTTCAACAGTCATCTTCATTTTCCTTTTTGGTAGGAAAGCAGAGAAGTCACTGTATTTCCTTTTCTTTGCGGGGGAGGATTCTTTTCTGGGGGAAGGGCTTTCGAAAGAGGTGATTGGAATTTAGCCCTTGTCTGTCGTTTGGAGACAGAGACTGTTGGGGTTCTTTTCTTCGTTTTATAAGTAGGTGGGGATGGGGGTGTTAGAGAGTCGTCACTAGGGACAAAAATAGTGGGGACGGTTGACTCTACTAAGTGGGACGAGCTTGGGGTTGGGTCAACTGGCTCTGGGGATGAAATTACTGGGAAGTGTGGAATATCGTCCTGTTGCCCTTCATAAGGAATCTCAGGAGTGTCTTGGGAACTTTCGGGTTGTTGGGACATTTGGGCCTGCTGAGGAATTTCAGCCTGCTGGAGAAGAAGAAGTGGATTATTCAGGGGGAGGTTTTGCTGAGCAAAACCCCTCTGAATTAACAATTGGCATAAACGATGGTGGGTGAGGGATAACAATGGGAATTTAGCCTGTCTGCAATAATAAGACATGTTTCTGATACAACCAAGCAGATAATAGGGAATATTAACTATTCGACCATTTCTCAAATGATTCATCAAAACGAAGTCATGGTTGTACACTACCTGGTAACGCCCTTCGCATGTCAAGTAGTGCTTGATGAATTCTGCTATTGTTGGCCATGGTCGAGGAAGTGAATGCAGACTTACACCGCGGCCTTTAAGTTCAACTGGCTCATCTGGACGAAGAAAATCTTGCTGTGCATTCAAAATAACCTGCTTTCTGCTGAACCAGCGAGTCCCAATAGCCGGCAACCCTGAAACTTGAACTATGTCCTCCTCTGTTACTGAAATGCAGACCCCTTGAACCATTGAGAAATCCCCTTGAAGGTTCTGTGCAAACTCTAAAACTTGTTCCTGATCAAATTCGCCCAACCTTTCAAAATATACTGTCCATCCTGCTTGTTGGAAAATTTGATAGGCTTCCGGGAACAATTGAAGAAGATTTATCGAACCAGGCTCGTGTCTGATGGCCGACCCTCCCATGGCTACTAGCTTTGAGTTACATGCAGAGGCACAGAAGACAGTAAACACAGGCTTTGGTCACGCTAGTTGTTGCAACAGAGGCTGCGGAGTCTCAATGACGGCGGAAGTGGATATGAAAAAGGACGGAGGATTGGTTAATGCGAAATGATTATTCAGTTTTCGAAATTCCCCCCCCTACGTATGGTGTAATGATGATTGGGCGTGTGAAGATTGTAATCATTATGAGCGAAATCCTCTCTTTAATATAATTTAACTGTATTACATTAAAACCACATACCTTACATTTTTACCTTTGGTTTAATAATTCGAAGTGTAGAGTGCTTCAAAATGGCTTTAATATACATGGAAGAATCTGTAGATTTCTCTGAAATTTAGAACAGGAGTGTAACAGGATTTGCTCAGTGGTGAATAATTTTCACCCACAGGATCTGAAGTGTAAACGTGGAGAACTAAAAAGCTTGTATAACAGCGGAAAGAAATGATGTTTTAATGATGACAGGTTGCTGAAACTGGTGTTTCAGCAACGAAAAAATGAACGACACGTTGCTGAAACTGGTGTTTCAGCAACGGGAAAAATCAGAAAAATGGGATAAATGACTTGGGTCTGAAAGAAGTGGGGGAAGTATTTGATAAGGGATAATTTCAGCAGTAAGGGATGGGAAATACTAGCTGAAGGATGATATTTCAGGAATGGTAGGAGTGGGAAAAATGGAAAAAGGGCAATAATATAGAAGTGGGGATAAAGGGATATTGCTAGGAAATGGGGTAAAATGAAGGGAACAAGCTTCTGTGATTGAAGCTTCAGATCTTCTCATGATGAATCTGTCCTCCTTAATGAGCTTTTCCAGAATCTGCAAAATTCAATTGTAATATGCCAATCCTTGACAGGGATTATTAGTGCTGAATCTAATCTAATTCTAAAAATACAGTGCAGAAAATTAAATGCTATGAGGAGCAGAAGACTCCCCTAGAAAAAGATAATGAATATCAGTCATGCAAGAAGTCTTGAAATCCTCTTTAGAAACAGGGCGCTGGTATAGACGGAGCCTATGACCATTGACTAGTAGAGGTGTTTTAGAATCATCAATTGTTAAAAGTCTTACCGTTCCATTTGGAAAAACAACATCTACCTCATATGGTCCAAGCCAGCATGTACGTAGCTTACCCTGAAAATTTTCAAACCGAGAGTCATACAACAAGGCCCAATTACCTTTTTGGAACTGCTTGTGTTTGATAATTTTGTCATGCCATTTCATCCTTTGTTGTTGTATCATGGTTGTTTGATGAATGGCATCTAATCTCTTTTCATCCAACTCAAGAAGCTGCTGCAACCGAGCTGTCTGCACATCAGTTAAATCAAGATTAACATCTAAAGCAGTTCTTAGAGTTTTGATCTCAAATTCCACAGGAAAAACAACATTTTTACCATAAACCAATTCATAGGGAGAAAAACCTGTAGTGTTTCTCCAAGTAGTTCTGTAAGCCCATAATGCCTCAGGGAGCCTTTGGGACCAATCCTTCCGGTTGTCCTTCACTGTTTTAGTTAGAATGGCCTCTAATACTTTGTTTGTGCTTTCCACCTGCCCATTGGCCTGGGGGTGGTATGGTGTGGTCATTCTATGTTGGATATGATATTTCTGAAGGGTAGACTTAAAACCATGAGAATTGAATGGAGGTCCTCCATCTGTAACTAGCTCTCTAGGAATTCCAAATCTAGTAAAGATTTCTTCAAATAAGAAAGCTAGGACAGCCTCTTCATTGGCTCTAATAAGTGCTTTGGCCTCCACCCATTTAGTCATATAGTCTGTACAGACTAATATATAATTTCTTTGATTGGATGGAGGATTAATGGGTCATATGAAATCCAAGGCCCATCTTTCAAATGGTTCAGAAACTACCTGGGGGTTTAATGGCATTTGGTCTCTATGATTGGGTTGACCCATTCTCTAGCAGCTGTCACAAGCCCTTACATATTTCTTTGCATCCTTAAATAATGAGGGCCAATAGTAACCCATCCTCAAAATTTTGTGTGTTGTTCTCTTATCAGCAAAATGCCCTCCACAAGGGCCATCATGACAAGCTTTCAATATGTCATACACTTCATCTTCTCTAATGCATCTTCGGATTTCCTGATCAAGCCTAGTGTAGAAAAGACACCCGCTTATCCAGCTGTACCTGGCACTTTGTTGAACAATTCTTCTCTTTTCTCTATATGACAGGTGTGATGGTAATTTTCCTGCAACCAAATAATTAGCAATATCCGCATACCATGGAGAGTGAGCAGAAACTGCAAAAAAATACTCATCAGGAAAAGAATCATCTACTGGAATATCATTGTCAGTTTTTAACCGTGAAAGGAAATCAGCCACCACATTTTCTTTACCAGGCCGATCTACAATTATGATATCAAATTCCTGTAGTAATAATAGCCATCTGGTAACTCTAGCATTTGTGACAGATTTGTTCATTAAATACTTAATAGCTGAGTGATTAGTGTGCACAAAAGTAGAATAACCAGTGATATAGTGTCGAAATTTGTTAATGGCATAAATTACTGCAAGAAATTCCTTTTCGGTAACTGTGTAATTAAGCTCAGCAGGGGTCATATTCTTACTAATGAAGTAGATAGCATAAGGAAGATGATTCACCTCTTTCCCCAAGACAGCTCCAATTGCAGTGTCTGAAGCATCAGAAGATATATGAAAAGGGAGGGCCCAATCAGGCCCCCTAAAAATAGGAGCAGTAGACAACTGATGCTTGAGTTCTTTAAAAGCTTTTTGACAAGAATTAGTCCACTTAAATTCAACATTTTTCATAAGCAACACAAATAATGGAGAAGCTATCTTAGAAAAATCTTTAATAAATCTTCTGTAGTATCCAGCATGTCCTAGAAAACTTCTCACATCAGTTTGTGTTTTAGGAACAGAAAGATTCCGAATGACCAATATTTTAGATGGATCTACCTGAATACCTTGAGATGAAATAAAATGTCCAAGCACTACTCCTTCACTCATCATCATATGGCATTTTTCAGTACTTAGGGAGAGGTGAGCTTGTATACATCGTTTAAGTACTTTCTCAAGGTTTTGTAATGCATCTTCAAACGACACACCATAAGGAGTAAAATCATCCATAAATATTTCCAGAGAATCATTCAGCATATCAGAAAAGATTCCTATAACAGCTCTTTGAAAAGTTGCTGGTGCATTACATAGCCCAAATGGGAGAACTCTATAGGCAAAAGTTCCCCAAGGGCTGGTGAAAGTGGTCTTGTCTTGGTCTTGGGGTGCAATTCTTATCTGATTATACCCACTGAATCCATCTAGAAAAGAAAATAATTTCTTCCCTGCCAGACTATCCAACACCCGATCAATGAAGGGTAAAGGAAAGTGATCCTTTTGAGTAGCTTTGTTTAAGGCTCTGTAGTCAACACATACTCTCCATTTCCCGTTTTTCTTAGGGACAATTACCAATGGGGAAACCCATTCACTGTCAGATATAGGGTATATAAATCCTGCATTAAGAAATTTCTGAAGTTCTTCTTTAACAATTTCTCGTAAATTAGGATTCATTCGTCTTTGGGGTTGACAAACAGGCCGGCATCCCTTTTTAATGTAAATTCGATGAGTACATAATTCAGAAGAAATACCTTTCATATCCGTGTAATCCCATGCAAATGCTTCCTTATATTCATGCAATAACTTCATTAACTGCTGTGTTTCATCAACTGTTAGATCATGATTTATGTTTTAATGTCTTGCCAGGTTCAATTTCAACTGTTATGCTTTTAGATGAGATAGTGGTTAATGTCTGAGATGAGTCTTCAGATTCAATCTTTTCTTGAGTATCAGTTTCAAAAATTGCAGTCAATTGATTATGTGTTTCAGCAATTACAGAAGAAGGCTCACAAATAAAATTATTAATTATCTCATCCTCTGTATTGTCTTTAAGAGTTAAAGCTTGTCCAATGGTTAAAATAGGCTGAACAACATTATCATCATAATCCATCCACATAGAATCTTCATTATTAATTATTGGTGTAGCATGAGGATAAAGAGTAAGCTGTTTTGTTTCATAACCGTTAGAAATTGTCATTGAACCAGATCTACAACTGATAAAAGCATCAGCTGTGGCCAGCCATGGCCTTCCTAGAATTAAGGGATGTCCCCCCAGCTTTGTTTTAGTCTGCAATACAACAAAATCAGCTGGGTATTTCCAGGATTCAACTGAAATAAGTAGATCCTCAACAACTCCTTCAGGTTTAATTGTAGAACGATCAACCAACTCTAGAATGGTGGGTGTATCTCTGATTGTGTTATTTAGCTGTAACAATTGTGAAGTTTCAAGAGTCATTATGTTAATTGCAGCACCTAAATCTACCAGAACTTGGGGAATCATTGTTTTACCAATCTAAACTGTCACGGTAGGATGGCCGGGATCACCATATTTCACAGGAGGGGCTTTTCTGGACATTAATGCAGACAAGTCACCCATCACATGTATTGTAAAGGGGTCTTTAGTTTTCCTACCAGGTTTCTTAACACAAATATCCCTTAGTGTTCTGGCATAAATTGGTACATCTCTTAATGCTTGTAAAAGTGGAATTTTAACATACAAATTTTGCAATTCCCCTAGAAGATTAAAAGCAGGTGTTTCAGTTGTTCTGGTTAAAACCAAACGCTCGGGGAATGGTGGTTCTGTTATTTCAACATTCTTGTTAGAAGGTGGTTGTGCTTTCTTATGTTTCTCAGTTTCCTCTTTATCCGAATCAGAAGAAGTTATGTCATCAATAATAGGCTCTACTATTTTCCCAGATCTTAAATGAATATCATTACATTGCATAGTAGGAAATATAGACTGATTCTGAATATCAATGACTTGCACAACTTTATTATTGGGGTTACGATTTGGTTGCACAGGTAGCTGGGGTCTCATTTGGTTATTTGGCGGAGCATTTGATGGCAGAGGAAGTGGTTGTTGGAATTGAGGCAATTGATTTGGATACGGGAGTTGTTGGCTTCTCCAATTTGAATTCCAAGGGTTAAAAGAAGATGGCTATTGTGGAGGCCAAGGAGTCCACATTGAAGGATCAACAAAGGGAGGGTTTGATTGCTGCATGGGTGGGAAATTCATTTGATTGAAGGGTGGGTATTGCATTTGATTGAAGGGAGGGTAATTTGTTTGACCGAAAGTAGAATAATTGTTCCAACGATTAAATGGCATACTAGAGTTCATACCTTGTCCTTTTGGTTGCCATTGTCTTCTTTGAGTTAGCAGATAAACTGCTTCAGCTTCTTCTTCCGTTGGCTGCAATGCTGCCTTTATTCCTGGTAGAGATGGACATTGTTTTGTTTCATGATCTTTCTCACAAAGGGTGCAAATTGGTATTTTATCCATTGGGCATTCCCTTAGTGGATGTTTGTCTCTGCACTTCAGGCAAAAGACAGCCAGAGTTGCTTCTGCTTCAGCCTGCTTCTTCTTAACCTGCAAAGTGTCAATTTGTGAAGCAAAAGAACTTAACATCTCAGTTTTAAATTCTTCAAGTAAATTACCTATTTCAGCTCTTGTTGCTCCCCCACTGGCTGATTTTTGCACTCTTGAATAGGTGGGATCTCTATTACTTACTCTGTTCCTTGCAGCTCCCCTTGAACACCTCTTAGAAAGTTCAACAATCTCATCATATGATTCCTTAGATATATCTCCTTTGCCAAGCATGTTTAACATATCTAAAAAATCATCCCTTAAACCTCTAAGTAATATTGTTTTGTGAATTTCCTTACTTATATTTGGATGATCAGATCTCTGTATATTGTACTGCAGCCTTTCTATATAGTCCTCCAGATTCTCGTCCGGCTTTTGTGCCATATTGAATAGTTCATCCTTCTTTTCTCTCGTCCGGCAGTAATCTTGATATTTAAGCAGAAATTTCTGTTTCATCTGCTCCCATGTTGTGATTACCTGACTTCCAAGGCTCATGAACCATCTTAAAGCATTTCCTTTCAAGGTGGCTGGAAGCAGTTTCAACTTTTGAGCATTAGTAACATAATCATAACTTCTGCATAATATATCAAATTCAAAAAGAAATTCATCCGGATCTTCAGAGGATAACCCATGGAAGTTAGGTAAAGCAGACAATGGAATGTTTTTCATAGGAGTTGTTCCTGCAGGGAGATCACTGATAGGAAATCCCAAGGTAGAGAGGGAATTTTCATTCCTTCCTTCTCCTTCAAGATCTACACGTCCTCCACCAAAGAAATCATCATTGTTTCCTTCCATTGTTGGCTCTCCTACTGCACTTGCTCGATCGTCAAGATCTTCTACTGGCTCTTCAATGTTTTCCACTGGTCGTCCAACACTCTCTATTATTTCCTCAATGTGCTCTGCCGATTTACTAACACTTTCTTCTGACTCTCCAGCACTGACTGCTGGTTCTTCAATCACTGGTTCTTCTATATTTTCAGGACCCACAACTTCCTCTGTTTTGTAATCTGATTGAGGGGAGTGCTGAAGTTTTGATCTTCGAGAACTTAATCTCTGTGATGATTCAGCCTTTGATACAATCTCGTCAATAAAAGTCTGTCTTCCTCCCCTTCCTTTGCCTTTGCCACCTGTGGGATTAGTTTTCTTCTGGTTTCCGCGTCCTCTCATACAATCTGCACATTTAAAAACAAAAGATTAATGCTTTTGAAATCTATAATTGCCTTCCCCGGCAACGGCGCCAAAATGTTGGTCACTTTAATTGTTTTCACAATTCAAGCTCCACATAAATTGTCAACCCGAGGAAGTCTTTTTATTCCAAAGACAATCACGCACTGGATATGCTCAATTTTAAAAGAAAGAACAATGTTGTAGTAAAAAGCCACACAATTATCATACAAATCTAATTATTCACACTCTGTTTAATCAAAGCTGAAGTCACTTATGTTATAGCAGAAATAATTCCTATGTTGCAGTTTAAAATCCAAATAAAGGAAAATCAATCTGCAAGAAAAGAAATCAATCAACCATAGCAGGAACAGGACCCTATTCCTTAATTAGGAACTTCAGCACCTGCTGCCTGACACTAATCACACTATAGAAAAGATAACTCAAGAGACCAAGACCCTATTCCCATGAACAGGAACCTTCAGCACTTGTTCTCCTGTTTCTAATCACACTGCAGGAAAAGAAAGGCAATTAGTGGGAGCAGGACCCTATTCCTTTGTACAGGAATCTTCAGCACCTGCTTCGCAGCATCATACATTCACACAATTAACAGAAATAGATTTCTCAACTTCTCAAGAATGAATGTATTAAACACATGCAGCGTTAAGGAAACATAGTACTCGATGAACTACAGAACTGTGCAACTAGTGTTCAGCAACAGAATTAAAGTAAAGTGCAAACAGCGTAAAGAACTAGACAAACTACAGGAACAGAAGGGTGAATCTTGTGAGGAAGGCGGGCCCTTTCCCTCTCACAAGATTCCCCAGGGAAAGAATTAAATTGGAGCGCTCAAAAGAAGATTTTATTCATATGTCAAAAGAAATGATACATTACAGATGGAGTCTAGCTCCAGTTCTCACACACAATGTTATCCTGTAGCTTTCAAACTCGAACCTTCTTCTAATGATGATGTCTCCTCCTTTTAAAGAGGAGACATATTTTACCATTACATGAGAGCAAATCTACGTTTATCCCGAATCTGTTCTCTTTCTTAAAACAGGACTATTCTGTTCTTCCATAAAAAGATATTGTTACAACAGAGACAACAAGAATGTTATCTTCAGAATAATCCACGTCTTCATGCTGTTGCCATTTTTCCACAAAAGGTTCTTCCAGAATCGCAAATTATGAGTGACGGAATTTGCGTGCTTGCTGGTTGTTTCAGCAACTAAGTCAACTGTTTCAGCAACAGTCGATTGTTCCAGCAAAGCATATAACTTATCTGCGATCTTTTAGACTTATGTTAGCAACAATCCACTTCGATTAATGATAAAATATAAGAGTATTATGGAATTATATGTAAACAGATTAAACATATAATAAAGAAGAGGATTTTATATACCTTGGGATAAAGTAGATGAAAATGATAATGAAATCCTTTTTAATCATGGTTATAAAAGTAAGATGGTGTCAAAGTATAT